>JASANB010005956.1:0-43729 GCA_030248155.1 Sabatieria punctata | reverse complement strand
CACATACATGTAGGAGGGGGGTTTTGGGGGGGTTTAACCCCCCCCCAGGCCCGATTTTCGGCAAAAAAACCCCCCCCAGCCGAATTCTGGGGGGGTTTTTTTCTGAAACCCTATTTTGGGTTACAAACTGCTAAAATTCAGGGTTTCAAGACTTATATACCGTAATTTAGCATTTCAAAAGCCCTAAATAGGGTTCCGGAACCCTAGTTAGGGTTTCAGAAACCCAAACTAATGCCACCCGAACCCAAATAAGGGTTTCAGAAACCCTGTTTTGGGTACCTGAACGTCTAATTAGGGTGCCGGAGCCCTAATTTGGGTTTCAAAAGGCCTAACTAGGGTTCCGAACCGCTGTTTTGGGTTTCTGAAACCCTAAATAGGGTTCCGGAACCCTAATTTGGGTTTCTGAAACCCTAAATAGGGTTCCGAACCCTAATTTGGGTTTCTCACACCCTAAATAGGGTTCCGGAACCCTAATTTGGGTTTCTGAAACCCTAATTTGGGTTTCTGAAACCCTAATTTGGGTTTCTGAAACCCTACTTTGGGTTTCAAAAACCCTAAATAGGGTTACGGAACCCTAATTTGGGTTTCACAGAGACTAAACAGGGTTTCTGGAGGCCCAAATAGGGTTCCGGAACCCTAATTTGGGTTTCACAGAGACTAAACAGGGTTTCTGGAGGCCCAAAGTAGGGTTCCAGAACCCTAATTTGGGTTTCAAAAGCCCTAAATAGGGTTCCGGAGCCCTAATTTGGGTCTCAAAAACCCTAAACAGGGTTTCAGTGCCCTAATTTTTGTTTCAAAATCTCTAAATAGGGTTCCAGATACGCATTTTAGCTCTATTCTGTCGAGTAAAATAGAGCTTTTTTGCATGTTTTAAAGCAAAAACATGTTTTTTGCACGTTTTTAATAAAAAATAGGATTTTCTGCACATTTTAAACCAATAAATAGGGTTTTATAGGGAATTTTTGCACTTCTGACAGGATTTTTACCGGATTTTTAGTCCTCAAAACCCTGTTTTGAGCCCAAAAAAAGGTCGCTAAAACCCACTTTTGGACACCAAAAAAAGGTCGCTGAAACCCCCTTTGGAAATAGTGCTGAAACCCTATTTTGGATCTGGAAAAAACCCCCCCCAGCCGAAAACCCAGCTACATGTATGGACAAGCAGACAGGCGCGGCCAGAAAAATCGATACACACCGTCGTTGCAGGTAGGCGGCTAAAGTACACAAACAGACAACTACATACGCGCGCACGTAACTGCACTGTACGCAAAAAATAAATGATCTCTTTCTTATATTTCCTGGAATTAGCTATGAGCTTAGCGCACATAACAAGATTACTGACTCCGGTTCAAAGTTAAACAAATTCAGAGTTCAGAGTTTTTTTGCAAATAACTCCTTATGGATGCGTTGGAGCGCTTTGGGCCTTATGACCAAAGTTGTAGAGGGGGCCGAGCTCTGTACTATGGTGCAACCTAATCTGCGCAACATTGATTGGTAATCCTAAAATGCGCGATGGAAAAAAATCAACTTTTATTGTAGTGCGTTTGAAAGTGATTTGAGGCTGCGTTCGATTGCCAATACCGTCAGGATTCTAAAGATGTATTTATAGTGTTTGTAGGTGGAACGGTTCCAAAGATATGGACTTGTAAAGTTACCCTAAGTATGTATTAGCGGTCGGGAGCGCGATCAGTCCAGTAGTTTTTAGTCGTCCATGGTATTCCTCTCCCCCATCTCGGGCAAACTGCCAATTTTTAGAATTGTTTTATTTTCTTCATCGATCTCGATGGTTTTCTTAAACTTGTTTGTTAATTTTAGTGCTGTTTACATTTATTTTGGTACCTATGCCGAACTGGAAAGTCCCTCAAACAAACAAAAACAACCTAGAAACAGAGATTTTGGGAATTAACAAAAAGGCCATTTCTTATTCCGTTGCAATGTGAACCTAAACCAAACGCCGTCTAGACGCTCTCTGTTATGGGTAAACATCGGTTTTGTCGGTCCCTCAGCGGCCGGCGCATTAGGCACATGTCCTGACCTTAGCGCGCGCGCGAGCGACCGGCTGACCAGGCCAGCGCCGAGATTAGAGCGGCCGGTTATAATACACTGCCCGCCCAGGCAATCCCGCCCATTGCCCCATTAATCCCTGGGTAAATGTATAGTTTCCGGGCGCAAAATCAGGAACCGGCCCCAGATCAAAATTAATACTTTTAATGATCATAACTTATTGTAAATTAACAAGTTCTATCGATAAATATCGATTATCGATTATTTTTTGGCAAAATTCTAAAATCATCCAAAATGGGTCATGTTACATATCATTTGAAAGCCCTTCGCCTGACGAGTCTAATGATCACTAAATCAGCATAGGGCACGCACCGGGAGGCCTGTTTTGCCAAATATAAAAGTACCCCTAGAGACGCATCAGTATAGTCACGCTCCGGAGGGCCTGGTTTAAAAACATAAAAGTACCCCTAGGGGACGCATCGGTATAGGGCACGCTCCAGAGACCCTGTTTTAAAAACATAAAAGTACCCCTAGGGGACGCATCAGTATAAGGCACGCTCCAGAGGGCCTGTTTTAAAAACATAAAAGTACCCCTAGGGGACGCATCAGTATAGTGATAAGTACCCCTAGGGGACGCATCAGTATAGTGATGCATACCCCTAGGGGTATTTTTATATTTGGAAAACAGGCCCTCTAGAGCGTGCTTATGCTGATGCATCCCCTAGGGGTACTTTTATATTTGGCAAAACAGGCCCCCGAGGGCGTGCCCTATGCTGATGTAGTGATCATTAGACTCGTCAGATGAAGGGCTTTCAAATGCCATATAACAAGACCATTTTAGACGATTTTGAAATTTTGGAATTTTGCCAAAAAATAATCGATAATCGATATTTATCGATGAAACTTGTCAATTTATAATTAGTTATGATCATCAAAAGTATTTATTTCAATCTGGGGTCGGCTCCTGATTTTACGCCCGGAAACTATACATTTACCAATCCCTGCAGCCTTTCTGTATGTATCATTATTCTAATGGTTAGTAATATCTTTCATTAGATAGGATTCCAAATAGGTACACCATACTCGAGTTTAGACCTCACAAAAGTTTTAAACATATTCACTTTGTTGAACTCTAATTTTTCGTTTGAAAAGCCTTTAACCGCGCCTATATTTAGGCTTTACAGGCGACTTTAACACAATGCTCAGAGAAAGATAGGCTTGAAAATCAGTCCTGTCCCACCCCACCAGAATAATAGACAAGTTTCGAACATTTGGGGACAGTCTCTACTTCAACACCATCAACAATTAACCTAAATACGTTTTTGATTATGATACCCCATATGAAAAACAGAACATTCAAGTGCCAATCTCAACCGAGCCAATTCGTACCAATTAAAGACGATGTGAAGGGCTTCCTCAAATAGCTAGGTTGTACCCATCCTTTGGAAAACCGAAATAGATTTTTTTACAATCATCTACGAACATTCTAATTTTGACCTAGCTAGGGCTTTGGACGGGTCATTTATATGGAGAAGAGAAGGAACGCCTGAAGGATTTTCAAGAACGCCTCAAGTTTCTTGCCGCAAAGAGTTGGTCGTTGGCACAAAGCTCCACCCTGGCCACCGAAAGCTGGTGATAGCGAGTAGGTAAATGGGAACCGACCGACTGGATCTGCCGTTGCACCGAAGCCGCTCCAAAGCATGCCCCGTTTGAGGAGAAGATCGCCGCGTCGTTGGCTCAGTGGGTAGCTCGCTGCCTCTGAGTCACGGCGGCCCCTGCATCCCTAGCGGTTGTAGTGGTTCATCCTCTCGGCGCGGCAAGTTTCTTGCTGCAAAGAGTTGGTCGTCGGCACAACGCTCCACCCAGACCACCGAAAACTGGTTACAGTGAATAGGTAAAATGGGAACCAACTGGATCTGCCGTTGCACCGAAAGCCGCTCCAAAAAGCATGCCGCGTTGGAGGGAAGATCAACGACGTCAGGAGCTGTCTGAGAGACCAGCAATAAGGCTGATACCGGTTTAGTGTCATTCCGCCGGGGGGCCGTTGGGAGCTGACAGCACCATGACGTCACCTCGCCAGGCACTCTCTCTGGCGCCCAACAGCATGGCTTGAGTGGCTTGGCAGTGAAAGAAGGGAAACGTCCGAGATGACAAAACCACGGGGGTAGCGGAATGGACCTCGAGTCTGATCGCAGGCCGTAAGGCCCCCGGCACATCGGATTGGATCGGAGGAGAAGATCAACGACATCGGATTGGATCGGAGGAGAAGATCAACGACATCGGATTGGATCGGAGGAGAAGATCAACGACATCGGATTGGATCGGAGGAGAAGATCAACGACATCGGATTGGATCGGAGGAGAAGATCAACGACATCGGATTGGATCGGAGGAGAAGATCAACGACATCGGATTGGATCGGAGGAGAAGCTCAACGACGTCAGGAGTTGTCCATGGAAACCGACTAGGCCTGGGAGTCTCTCTCACACCAGAGGCGCACAAAGCGGACGTTGGGAGCCGACATCACTATGACGTCAGCGCGCCAGGCACCCTCTTAGTACCTGGCGCCCAACAACATGGCTAGAGTGACTGGCAGTGATAGAAGGGAAACGTCCGAGATGAACCACGGGGATCGCGAAATGGGCCATGTAGGTCTGATCGTAGCGTAGGGCCGTAAGGGCCCTCACACCGTATCGGATCGGAAAATGCGTCGCTATCCCTATCTAGAATTTCGGAAGAATTCGGTATTTTTCTGCAGGAAAGACTTGTTTTCCAACGACCAGATGACGAGCCTGTTTTCTAGATCAAATGAGTAGAAACTAATCTGACTCTGATACTTTTTTGAAGTACATAGATAAATTTTCTTCAACTTTTGCTAAGTTTTCGTCTAGCATCAGTAGTCGGGACGAACCTATCGATAGTAGCGGTGTGCAGGTTCTTCATATTGGTTGATTACACCATACATATGTAACAGGTCATCCGCCGAAGGGGGAGGGGGTTGGGGGGTCTGAGCCAAAATGGGTGAGGGGTTAGGCGCTTAAAAATGCTCAAAAATCGAAAAAATCGCGATTTTTTGGCCAAAAATCGCTAATTTGGGCTGAAATACAGCTAAAAAGTGCTGTTTTGCAGGCGATTTTGGAAATTTTTTGTCTGAAATTTTTTAAAAAATCGCAAAATTTTGCTCAAAAAAATTACTTGCCAGAAAAATCGGAGGGGGGCTGGCCTAAGTCGGGTGGGGGCAGACCCCCCTGTTACATGTATGGATTACACTGCTTAGTCTGCAATTTGCTGCTCAAGTTGACCTAATTAGGGCAATTTAGGTTCTGGCTTAGCTTAGGTTAGTCTTAGTCTGAATTTATTTGTAGAATTCTAATCGTCTACCGTCCAACAAGATTAGAGGTCTGTTTGTTGAGGTAAAATGGCCAAGGTATTATTGGGAAAGCTGTGTCAAACAACTGGAGCAGCCAGTGTATTGGGCAGATGGCTTCATCCTCCTCTCAACGACTGTTCTCGCAGAGGCAGTTCAACGGTGGCTTCTTGTTCCTACTCTGGGCAGCTAGCAGAAGGTGCCACTCATCAGCTTACTCAGTCGTTGCCTCAAAATTCTCAGCACCAACTGTTGGACTCGACGCCTTCTCGGCCTTACCTAATTTTTCCGACAATTTCCAAAACCGACACCGTCAAATTGGACGGTGAGCGAGCTTTTACTTTTTGTTCTAGTTTATTGTTGCAAAACTTTACCACCTGTAGAATTTAGTGAGCGGTGAAAAAGGCACAGCCGTTTCAGAGTTTATAATCAGCAGACTAGCAGGAGAACAAGAGAACACTCCAGAACTGGATTTGAGCAAAAGGACCGATACTGTTGTCTTGTTCAATATGGGAGACACGCAACTGACCGAACGACTGCTCTCCACTAACCTAAACGATTTGATTGTGCTGGAAAACAACAAACAGATCTCCAGGAAGCTCAAACACAAGGTGAGTGCATTTCCATTCAGGCTTTTCATATTTTTATGAGGCTTTTTCATATTTTTTGTGACGTCTTACGCAGACATGGGTTATCATTTTGGCTGAGGGGGAGGTAAATTTTCAAATCCTGATGGGGTAGGAGCGGCTGAGGGATGGAAAGCCAAAACGTCCGAATTTTGGGTAAAATCAGGGTTTTTCGGTTATTTTTCGTTAAAATAGGTTAAAATAAGCTATTCTGAGCTGAGCACACATTTATCATAGCTTTCTATACAAAATTCTTCCAAAAATTTACCGAAGGGTAGCGGCTTGCTGAGGGGGAAGGTCAGAGTTGGAGGCAGATCAGTGAACCCCCCTCAGCCACCTTTTCTCATGTCTGCATGGAGGTCTACCCTGATAAAATTCCAGCTGAGTACGTATGACAATTAGCTTAGACAGTAAGAGGATCAATTAGATTAGATTTAATTTCTGTAATCTCAACAGTAGTTTTAGATGCACAATTTTAATTTTTAAGTTGAAAACAACTGTAAAACTCGTAAGTTCACGTATGATCACATTTCACATCACAATCAAACAACTTGGGATGTCTTGTTAGTACCAAAGTAACATGCTATTTTCATCGTTTTATTACAGAAATTAATGTAGCTCGTGAATTAGTTTGCTGCGCCGCTTAAAGCCGCAAGCAGGCAAACAAAACCCGTGATCAAATAGCTGTGCGCTTGTAGTGCCGCTGTGTTTCGTCTTAGCCGTCGTCTGTAGTTTCTTCTGGGATGCTGTCTCTGAAACGTTATGGGACTTCTGCGGCTGCTGATTGACTTGAACCGGACAGGACGATTTCTCCATGCACCCTCCACCTGTAGAAGCATACCAAAATCGCTCAAACCGAATTCTTTTTAAGAGCCGGTTTATCTAAGAGTCAACTCTTCCCGAACAAATCTCAACTTTTTGTCTCCGATTTGGCTAAAATTTTGTATTTTGGTGTAATTGGACTTAAAAAGACTTTTTATCGCCTTCCCAGCCATCTTTGAGAGCGTAAATTTTTCGATCCGCTCACAGATTTCGTGTCAAAACTTGGGGCAAATAATCGTAGAAACTTGTACTGTTGATCTTGCACATAGCGCGTAAATTTGGTGTTGGCTGCTGCTGTTTAAGACGAGTTTTCTGTTCTTTTGTTTACTGTTTTCAGTTTCACAAACAATTTCTCAGTTTCATTCAAAGTTATCCATGATGGACTTCAGAATTGTCTTTTTTGAAAGGAATTACAGCTGGAAATCGGCTCTGCTCAGCCCCGCAAAGCCAAAGCGAAATTAGTTTGAAACTTTTACATTCATACATGTAACAGGGGGGTCTGCCCCCACCCGCCTTAGGCCAGCCCCCCCGGATGGCCCCCCCCCCCCCCCGAGACGATTTCGCCGACCCCCCCCCTCCGATTTTTCTGGCAAGTAAATTTTCGAGCAAAATTTTGCAATTTTTTACAATTTCACACACAAAAATTGCCAAAATCGCCTGCAAAACAGCACTTTTTAGCTGTATTTCAGCCCAAATTAGCGATTTTTGGCAATTTTTAGCCAAAAAATTGCGATTTTTTCGATTTTTGAGCGTTTTTTAGTGCCCACCCCCCTCCCCCAAAATTTTGGCTCAGACCCCCCCCGGCCGGCGCCAGACCCCCCCCCCCAACCCCCCTCCCCCCATCGGCGGATGACCTGTTACATGTATGTTTACATTGAATAAGTATTCTATATATACGTTGTATGTACTTGGTGTTTCCAACAAGTAAGCACCAATTACAGTCTGTCATAAAATAAGTGACTTTGCGAATAACTTTTTATGGAGGTGTCAGAACGACTTGCGCCTGACATCAAAGTTGTCGACAAGGTCGAGTTCCAGACAGGGGTGAATCCTTATCTGCGCTACGTTCACTCCAAACACTAAATCGCGCTACAGATAAACCAAACTTTTCTCGTTACTTCGATGAATATGGGATGACTGCAGAATTCGCATCTAGAGTTTTTGGGGAATTCATTGATCATGTTGCCACATTTCTAGGTTAACAAACGGTTCCAGAGACATGGCTAGTCAACGTTTGCAAATTTCTGAAAAACGACGTTTTTTGACAATTTCACGTTAAAGGGAAACAGGCAGACCGATCGATTTGGCTGCAACTTTTTGAATGGGTATTCAGGGCCGCCGGAATCGATTCTGACTCTTCCCTACCCTGAAAACTTGATTCTGATACCCTAATTTGCCGGGAGCCGTTCATTTGGGCGTGCACGTTTGGGCGTGTCTCGTTTGGGCGTGGACTCGTTTGGGCGTCTGTCAAAATTTTTTTATATTATGTAATGTAGGGAACTATGTAGGTTTCAAAGCAGTCCTGCAGCCTACCTTGTTTGTGGCCAATCTACCAAAAACAAACCAATTATACATAGAGAAGAGGTCAGAGAAACAATGCTGACTCCCATAATTTTTCTGCTCTCCGCCCGTAGGCGGCAGCATAATTACACAATTAAGACAGACTCTGTCCCTACCCACACCCACCTTACCAGTAGAGTAGCATCAGTCTGAGCGTTGAGCGCTACAGTTTACTCCGCTGTAAAGGACGTAATCTATTCGTATTTTGTGCATGTTGTACAATAATAATTCCGCCGAAAATTTGAGCATTTCGCCAGGCAACTACGCATGGAGACCTGACTGTCCCCCTCTGAGCTGCGGACCATGCACATGTATGTTCATTACACCGTATAGAGCTTTAGTACTTTGGCTTAGTTTCTGTTAGGTTGTGAAAGAGGTCAATGCTCATACGCACGCACCTGATGCAGCTAAGGTCGAGGCAGCTCGCGGACGCACCGAATTGAAGCGCTTAGCCGAAACGACCCGAGATGGCACGTGCCAAGTGATAGCAGCGGTGCACGCCGGGCTGAGTTTGTCAGCCAAACAGCAAACACTGTTGTAGATTCCTACAGAGAGAGAAACACAATTGATTATTTACGTGCCATTGCTCACAACCTTACGTATTGATAATTTCGTCTTGTCATTGTTTTGCCGTGTCATCGACTGTGCTGTTCTATTATTATTATTATACCTTGTCTGTTTAGTGGTTTTGTATTGTCATTATCGTTAATGCCATCTTTCCGTGCCGTGTGTATCTGGAGCAAATGAGAAAAGACTTCTTGAGATTTCTTTCATTTTTTTCTAAAAATTTTCGACAGACGCCCAAACGAGACACGCCCAAACAAGTCCACGCCCAAATGAAACCACGCCCAACTGTGCACGCCCAAACGAGACACGCCCAAATGAACCCAACGCGTCCAACTCCCCAACTTGGGCTCGACCCCCCCACCTGAAGCCGACTTTTGTTCCTGACCTGACCCCACCCACCAAAATCGCCGCGACTCCCCCCAAACCGGCAGGCCCACCCCCAAATTTTCGGATTTTGACTACCCCAACCCATTTTTCCGGCCCATGTATGGGCGTAGGGTATCGTTTGAAAGAGAATAACTTTTTTGATTCTAAGCATGCAATTCGCAAGTTTCTACGATCATTTGGCCCCGAGTTGTGAGGCGAAATCTGTGAGCGGATCGAAAAATTGACCATCTTAAAAATGGCCAGGAATGTGATAAAATGTCTTTTTAGGTCATATTATACCAAAATACAACATTTTTGCCAAGCCTGAGACAAAAAGTTGAGATTTGTGCGGAGGTTAAAGAGAAAAAGTCGATTCCTAGAACAACCGGCTCTTGCAAGGTTAGCTGCTTGCTAACTTTGCTAAATTGCTGTACACAATCTCAGAAGTTAATCGAACATCCGACTGTCCTTGGGGAGACAATATTCTGCATCACATGTTCTGCAAAATAATCACAACTCACCAGTAAAAGTTTCTGGTTGGTTATCTGCTCGGTGCGGTCAGAGCCAAACCTGTCCAGTTGAACGGTACAATCCCAAGTTCCCTGATCAGAGGCTCTCACTCCTTTGACCATCATGGCATATCGATTTGTGAGTTCGTTGTAGAAAAACTCGTATCTGTAGTTGTTCAGACTGACGTGAATAATGTGTCGTCCACCGTAAAGCTGACTGAGCAGAGAACTGAGTCTGTTGGTAATTCTCGGCTTTCCATTCTCGATTTTCAGCCAGATCATGCTTTCCAGACTCCATGTGACCATTATTCGGTCGTAGGGCCCAATATTAGGAGGCACATTACATTCCATGCCCCATTTAGCTCCAGATGACGTGGTCTGTATTCTGGCGTCTGATCGGGAATTCTGTTAGTCGGCCTAATGATAACGTACATAACGAAAGTTACCTTTTCTTGTGAAGTAGGTCTCTCCATGTCTTCTGCGTTCATTCCGTCTGTGTCTGATGCGGTGGTGTCTGCTGTAAGCGCAAGCCAGCATTAGCACCAGCACATAGTCGTTCAGTCGCATTGTGAGTGGACCATAGTTGACCTAAAATGAAGCGGAGTTGGCCAAGAAAATCCAATCTTCGATAAACTGGTGTCTAAGGCAAGAGAAATGAGTCCGGCAGGCCTCCCTCGACTGTTTAAATCCTAATAAAAATAGATGAACCAAGGGCGCATATTATTTTTATCTCTCGTGCCCTCCAAGGACCTCACACAGCGACACTGATTTGTCAGCCTCCACCAGCTGGCCGCCGACACACACAGACAGAGCTGTTGGTGTGAAATCCCGAAAACCTAATAAGCACATGGTGTGTGGGCTGCGCAAACAAGTCGTTTAGAGCTGAAATATGGCCGCCACTCGCCTGGAAAGCAATTTGGAAGCCAACCGAACTGCTGGACGTTGATCGGCCCCACTTACGCAAAGTGTCAGTTGTACTAATCAGCTGAATTATTTATTGGCCCACAACCACTTTATGCACTGCTGCAGATTTAGTACGTCTGCTCTAAGTAATACAACACACCCTGCGCTCAATTTCACAAACCACAACTCACTCTCACTAATTTAATTAGTGATGAGCTACCCAAAAGCCCAACCCAGGCCACCGAAAGCCAGTGATGGCAAGTAGATAAATGGGTACCACTGTCGGGTGGGAAGCTAAAGAAGTCTGTGCGCAAGGCCAGTCCTCGGGCCACAGAATGCTTCGCACTTCTCTCGCAAAACTGACCAGGTGGTGTCAGGGCGCCCGCAACGTCTTACCGCACGTCTTTGGTGCAACTAGGCATGCGAGTTCTTCAGCTCTTTAGCTTTAGCTTACCCAGAAATTGTCTTTGTTCTCTACTGTTTGGAATTTCTTGTCAAACACTAGAAATTTAGAAAGATTCATTCAAATTGGTTGAGATTTACGGTTGCTACAGCAAATAATTTGCTGGGTTGTCTTCAATCCCTCTTGTTTACTGCCAGTATCATTGCTCACAAAATCACGAACTAAAAATCGGGGTGGTCCAAGGGTATACGAGATTTCGTGTATTTCTTAAAATGTTTAGGTGATTTCTGCGGAACCAAAGGTTGGAAATTAGTCTGAAAAAGTTATGTAAGGTTTGTTGCACTGTAGTGTGTGACATTTTTATAAAGACAAACTGTTTTTATTAAAAAAGTAATTTTGAAACAAGGCACAAAAATTTCTACGTTGCATAAAAATGAGCGAGATATTTTGGAAAACCGTTGGGCAGTTCTGTCTAGCTAGTTTATGAAAAAGACGTTCTAGTCTGAAATATGTTTCATAGCACAGTAGCCGTTGTGTAAGTCAAGCCATGCTGCAGGTGTTTATCGAGTCAAGTTGTGACACTAGTTGTGACACTATAAGCCCAAACAGCACATTGTAAAAAGTTGCTTCTGATGCATCGTTGCGTTTAGGGATGCAACTGGGTTGCGCTATGAAAAATTTGAGGTGACAGTATTTCTAACGTGATTATTTTTCGTTATTGTTTTTATTATCGATCTTTTAGGCTTTTGATGACGTAAAAGTAGTTTAAACCTGCTAAATTTGACCTGACCAATACCCTTCGGGAACACAGATGTTGAAAAACGCTAGTTTTTGCAAAAGAAACTAAATTTTAATCACTATGCGGTATTATACGGTTCCCGGAATACCGTATAATATGCGGTACGCGGTATTTTACTATGCGAGTACATCGTTATGCATTGGATCACCTACATACAAATTTCATGCAAGGAACAATTTAAAAAATCTAAACAGAATTTGTAGACATTGAAAAATATTTTTCGACTCTAAAATGGAACTACTTCAACTTCTAGTGATGCCAAATGTGCCAAGTGCTATTTTCGAAAGATACAGACTATGACAGAGAATTGACTTATATTAGCTTCAGGAGCAAGAGCACGCCGGAGCGTTCAAGACGTATCTGGTGGATTTTGCTGCAATTCAGACTTTGGCGGTTCGAAAGAGCAGATACAAAGATGACGTGGACGTGTTCAACCAGATATTTGGACATCGAAAATCAGACCCGTTACTCTTGGCAGAACCGACTGAACAAAGCACCGGTCCAAGTACGTACGTAGGAAGACTGACAAGCTGCGAATTCATTCGAGCCGACTAACTTTTTCTCTAGTATATTTTGGCTGGATCGATTGGCAGCCTCAACTCTTGAACTCTATGCATAATTAATATTCACATAATTTCAGAAGCGCCGGGTCTGACGTGCATGGGTCTGGTGCAGCCGAGCAAACAGCGATCCTTCTTTCTGGTGCTCTTCTTCAGTTTACTCAACCATCTCACCGCCTCCGACCTCCAGTCGGTCTACAGATGGGGACCAGTAGACTTTTGGCTCTTTCTAAATGCTGCGTAAGTGTCTCGCTGTTTAGCTGAACATTCGCAAAACATAAATGTAACAGGTCATCCGCCGAAGGGGCTTAGGGGGTCTGGCGCAGGCTTGGAGTCTGAACCCAAATGCTAGGGAGGTGGTTGGGCATTCAAAAATCGCAATTTTTCGGCTAAAAATCGTCAAAAATCGCTAATTTGAGTTCAAGTACAGCTAAAAAGCGCTGTTTAGCAATTTTAGTGTCTGAAACTATAAAAAATGGCAAAACTGTGCTCATAAAAGCACATGGGTCGTGTCCCCGATCAGGGGTCTGGCCTAAGTCGGGTGGGTGGAGGCTGTATGCTGCACTAGAACAGTCAGGCACTTAATGCCGTTTATGGTACCGACACCATATATGGTACGGTACCCCCTCGTTTTGGCCCTGTGGTGGTACCATATAAGCTACCCGGTACCATATATGGTGCCACTAGCCTAGGTACCGGTACCATATATAGTACCGGCACCATACCATACCATGAACGGCGTTAAGTGCCAGACTGTACAAGAAGAGTAATTGATTTGCAGAGATATGTCGCTCCTGCGAGGTCACAAGTTTATTCACAAGAAAGCGCTGATGTGGCACTGGATGATAAACTTTCTGTTCGAGATTGAAGCCTCTCCTCTGAAAATCTCTACTGCAGAGCTCAAACATATCCTTACGATGCCCAAGAAGATGGTCTTCCAAAACAAAATGGCTGAGGTAAGCTGGGCTCTGACCGGCCACTCACTTGTAAAAATTGTAAAAAAAAAGCCTTTGGATAGTGAAAATCAGGGATTTTTCAATAATGCTGTTACCATCGTGCAGTCAGAGTGAGTGGTAGTCCGAAACTTTGCAATTGAAAAGAATAACATTACCTACCGCTAATGAGCGCGCATTTCGCGTGTCCATGAAAGATCCATTCTACATTGCAGTAAAAAATTGCTTACCAAACTGCACTTTGCATTGTAGAGTAGCAGCCAGAATAGAGAGAAGTTAAGTTTGGCTTCAGTAGTGTTTTTTGGTCTAGTTGGTTCTTTGAACAATCGGACGAAATTAATGTCACGCTATCCTCCGACTTGATTGATGATACCTTTCTCTCTGTGCACTGAGTAACGGCCTTAGATTTGTCTTTTGCGTGTTGACTTTTTCTCTGCTCCCAACTGCAGACTACTTCCGCTTTAGGTCGGCTCGGCTGGGCCACGTTAGATTTGTATACGCAGTTCGTTTACACATTAGACCGTCGCGAAGTTACAAATCACAACAAACATAGATCGTATTGAACGTTTTTTGTGTTTATGGCGCACTTCTGCTTGCTTGGCAGAGTTAAACTGCAACAGAGACGCCAATGTTTTGCACTGGAAAGCTGACTAAAATAGTCAGGCACCTAACAGCATTTGTAATGATACTTTACCATGTGCTCATACATGGATCGGTGGGACTGGGAGGCTAATCCCTTACGCTACAGTACAAAGGAGCCGTACACCTGCTAATTGCAGTTTGGTTTTCCTGTTCAACACTACTATGTACGTAGATGTTAATAATTAATAATAATACAGTACCAACGTAGGTCTGAAACTGCTGACTGGAAATGTTTGTTCAACTTCTACAAGGTTGTTGACCATTTTCAGGCAGAGATCGATCTGAATGCGCTGTACCCGTTCCGCTTACGACCACGGAATGAGTTGCGACTGGGGGATTCTTGTCTAACTGGGGAGCAGGCCAGTGTTCAGCTGGTCAAGTTCTCTTACTTCATGCACTGGCTGTTCTTTCAGAAATCCACCATCAATTTCGCTGATATTCTAAGGTACCTATTATACCTCGGTGAAGAAACCCAAAACTCGTGCCATACCAAACACTTTAGCAATTGTAACAAAATGCGAACTGGTATTGGATTGTTGAGTATTTGTGCTACTGGCTCTTGTCCTACATGTGCATGGTTGGCAGTTCAGGGATACAGTACGATCTCCATGCGTAGTTGCCCTGGTTCTAGGTGCAAACTTCTGGCGGGGTATTCGAATTTTTATGGGAAATTAAACTTTTTGGCGAAAATGTTGGACACTAATAAGTTCCCTAAACTAAAATTCGAATTTTTTGGCAAAAATAGATTTTTCGACAAAAGAACTGTCCAAAAAACTGTTTTCCAATAAAACTTTTGTCCTAAAGTCTTGCTAACAGCTTCTCTGAAAGCGTTCGGTCGGTTTTTGTTTTTTGTCATTCCTTGGATCCCCATTCTCTTCTTACGTATAGTTTTTGTGCCCTAATACTGGTTGGGGGCCTAAAACATTATGCAAACTACAATACCTGAGATTAGACTTAGGATATGCCCAAGTTCACCAATCAACAAAGTTAGCGGAATTTATGCGGTAATTTCGTATAGTGGCCTTTTCTATGTATGTATGTACTAGGGAGTTGGGGTTACCCCCTGACTAGAGACTAGAAAGGCCAAACCCCCTTGCCCTTCCCCCGACAAAGTTTAGGGACCACCGACCTAACAATGCAAGTAGTAGTAGTGGCTCCAGTAGTAACAAACTGACTCAGAAATCACAAATTTTTAGCTTAAAATTCGCTTGAAAAGCCTTTGTATCCCAAATTTTGCGTTTCCGCTGCTGATGTTAAAGATGAATCTGTGTTTTCAGAAGGAAGCCCTTTTATCGGTTTCTTGCTTGTTTTTAGCTCTAAAACGCTATTTTGCAGCTTAAAATACCGATTTTTAGCCTTCTTACTGCGAAAAACGTGCTAAAAGCGCATTTCCAGGCGTTTATCTGTTTATCGAAGTGCTGACTTTCGACACAGCTGAGCAAGTATTGCGTTTTGCTGGTATTGTTGGCACTCTAATTTTCAGTCCGATCACGTACGATTCTCGCGAGGAAGCCCAGAGAGCGCTGGAAAGGGTGGGATTGGACAAGCACAAGAAGCTAATACTTTCGGCCGACCCGACAAAAGGCGGACTGCAGTGGGAGGACTGTGTGCGTTTGTTTACGGACTTTGTCAGCGAGCGCATGATCGACCCGTTTGCGCGGGTCAACGAACACGAGCTGTCCGCCTTCAATCTGCTCTTCTTCGAGTGGTACGTCAGAACCTTCTACATCACCAAATCCGACGAGATCGCTGACTAATTCTTGTTTCTTTCTATTTGTTTGTTTTGCACCTGTCTGTCTCTTCACGTTTGGTAGAATTACGAGTATTCTTAGTGCCTTCCAGTAGATTTTTATGTACAGCCACATAGAACTCTTTCTAGTTGTACTGTCTGTTATGGGTAGTCAGCCGTGTCGTGTCCGTAAGAGGGTATCAAGTCACACTACACAGGTCCTACGAATAAAAATATAGACTTCTTGAATGGAAACTAACACCTACTGCAAAAGATAATGTGCTATGATCATACATGTACTAGGGGGGTTTGGGGGGTTACCCCCCTGCTGGAAAGGCCAAACCCCCCTCACCCCCCCCCCCGAGACAGGTTAAGGGACCCCCCCCCCCCGACCAAAAAATACAAGTACTAGTGGTGGCTCCAGTATTAACAAACTGGGTCAGAAATCACTAATTTTTAGCCTAAAATTCACTTGAAAAGCCTTTGGAAACCGAATTTGGCGTTTCCACTGCTGATATTTAAGAAAAATCGGTGTTTTTGGAAGCTCTTTTTGTCATTTTTTGCTTGTTTTTAGCTTTAAAACGCTATTTGGTAGCTTAAAATAGCGATTTTTAGCGTCCTTACTGAAAAAAACGTGCTAAAAACGCATTTCTAGGCGTTTTGGAGCTTTTTGAAATTTGGGACCCCCCACCTGGGCGAAACCCCCCCTCGACCCCCCACCTGAGGAAAAAACCCCCCTCCCCCCAGGTCGGCCCGGAGCTGTTACATGTATGGCTATGATTGGCATTTAGCTTCCCCAATTTTTTGTGATGCGCGGCAGCGTTTGCTCCTGAGAGTTTCTTTGGCTTATTTGTCAGTGGATACTGGCCGACTAAAAGCATAGTGTTGTCCAAAAAATACTGCTTTGTGATTTTTCATAATAGTTCGCAAAAATCCAAGTCTATAATTTCGGCTATCCCTCAAATTAAGAGATTTTTGTTATAATTACGATTATATAGGGTTTGTCAAGAAAAAACAACCCGGAAGATTTTTTGCTGCAGAAACCGCAAATCTAAATCGATTTGAATGCAGCCTTATTTAAATGAAAGACAAATAAATTCTTAAAAGATTGCTGAAATTCTTATTTATGCACTCTGCTGAGTTCCTGAGATATTTGCCCTCAAAGTCAAAACAGTGATTTTGGCAATGAACCAGAGTGATTTTTCAGCAATCTTTTAAGAATTTATTTGTCTAATGCTAATTTATGTTAAAATCCGATTCCTACTACAGCTGAGGGCTATTGGAGGCTTTACTGGTGACACACACGCTGGGGTTACTTAACCAGCAAAGACTCGTTAGCCCTCAGCAGTAGGATTATGAAGTATCAATCTGTTTTATTATGAAGTTCAACTGAATCGCTCTTGTTCACTGCCAAAATAACTGTCTTCACTTTGATATCTCAGAAACCAAGCAGGATATGTTTAACGAAAGTTTCATCAGCCTTTTAAAGGATTTACTTATCTTTCATTTAATAATAGATTCATTGAAATCGGTTGAGATTTGTGTTTGCTACAGTAACAAATCTGCGGGGTGGTTTTTTTTTTTTTGACGGACCCTGTATAATGTAAACAGTTAAAATGGCTTTTTGTCAAGAATGAAAGGGTTGTCCTCTGCATAGAAAGCCTGTTTGTAAAAACAACTTGAATATATGTAATCGTTTGACAGTGAATAGATCAAAAGTTAGCAGAATTATTCTGTCCTCGGCGAGCAAGCATTAATTATCGAGGTGTTAGGTATTTCAGGATATTGGGTTTTTCAGGTGTTCGCGCAAAAACTTGCAGGTTTTTTAAGAAAAGACTGATTAATCTGCAAATTGCATAGCGTCTCGTTAATTTGATTAAATAGCTTTGTTTAGAACGATCCGGAAATGGATAAAAAATCCAATTAACATAAGTACATTTTGTCGCAACCGGCCGTCAGAGATAAATGTAGAGTGGATTTGTGTTGCTGTCGTACTGATTGGTCCCAGTTGCGGTTGTTCTGGTAGTATGCATTAAGAAATCTCAAATAAGCTGTGCTGTCGAAGGCAGTACGGAACAAGCGGCATTAATCGTCTGGGCAGGCAAGCAAGTGGCTTGATAAGTCGGGTCGATAAAAGAAAAAGGCGTCAAAACTAAGTCCTCAAAAAACACGCAGCTTCAAATCAATAGACGTCCATTTGCGGTCAAATCGGCACGTGCATAGATGGCACAAGTTGCTTGTGCGCTCAAATTCAATTTGGCTGCTGCTCCTGCCGTCTTTTTATCCATACATGCAAGTGTTAATAAGCTAAAGCCGCCCCAGTCCAATTGGTCGGTTATTTGTCGCCCGGGAGCCAAGATGCATTTATGAAAGGCGAGAAATTGCTCAAACCATGGTCGGCCTTGTCTTGGCCGTCGGATTATGCGTCTTGGCCATCGCCCTGCTCCTTCTGGCTGTCCTGCTCAATCTGCTACTTAAGAGACAGATAAGAGAAGAGTGCTCGGTAGAGTACACCATATACATATGACTTTCTCTTCTCCTTCCCCTCTCTACTCTGTTAATACGTGATGCTAGTGCAGATAAAATTTGTGCCTACTCCACACAACACCTTCGGCTGACCAAAGTAGCGATTTTTCTCAACCAAAACATTAGGATGTCCCAAAAAGTAGCCGCTAATCAATGCTCACCATTTGCGAATGGTTTGTCCAGTTAATTTTTAATCTTGAAGGATAGCTTACAAAATATTTGGGACAAGTTGGTTTTCAAATTTCAGCTCTGTCTGTAGCTCTTTTTTGACGTTACTGCATGCCACTCTAAATGTGCAGAACAGTCGTGCATTGTAGAGTTAAAAACCAAAGCTTCAGAGCTCAAATTATTTGATACAGTTGGTCCCAAACAATCATATAATCTACCCTAGTTTGAAATTAACTATTCAAGCATTGGAAATAGTGGGCGTTTATTTGGGAGCATTTTATGGGCTCCTTGTGCTAGCCAGTCAGACTGATTAATTAGTACAATTGCTAAGACGGGGCTAGCGGCTGCTGACAAAAGTTGCTGACTCATAACCGTCCTGCTAATTGACATTTGTTGGCATAATATTTACGTAATTCAAACTTAGCGCCAAAAGGGACTGTAGGCAATGCTTTTCCAGTCGGTTCAGCAATTTCCTAAGAGCTCTTATCGGCAAAGCACAGCATTATTTTCGGTCCCTAAACCACACAGTGGTTTACATCCCAAAGCGTTGGTGTAATCGCAAGGTAATTTTGGACAGCAGTCCCCACGGCCATATCTCATGCCGCCTTTAGTGGTCTTTTGTCTTACGCGTTTCCATCTCAACGGCCGCCGTTCAAACTGCTGGGAATCAGTTGATCTCAATGTTGACTGAGTTTCTTGTGCGTTGCGACTTGGTGGATGGATGGAAGAGAGATATACATGAGCTTTTAAATGAGTTTGGTGTCGCGACGCCTGTGAGTCTGGTCTGTCATTTTGATCTATTGAGCGGCTAATAAATCTAATTTGCAACGGGCCTTGTTAGTCTCCTGCTCGCAAAGTTGCTTTGAGAGCCGCTGCCCCTTGGCTTGTCCGCATCGACAAACAGTGAGTTTTGTTTTATCTACTGTACTGTACTGTCTATCTGCCTAGTACCAGCGTCCAAAATCTTTGGCGGGTTTTGTATGATTGATAACTTCAATTGGTCGCCATTCCGTCAAATTTCCACAATGAAATGACACTTTTTGGCACGATTGTTAGTATTTGTTTATAGTTTGTTTTGTCCAAATACTAGCCTTCTGTAGCCCAGAGTTTTGGTCTTCTGAAATTAACTGACCCGAATTTGCAGACGTCAAATATAAACATACAGTACGTATCTCAAGAACTTCCAATCTTTCCCAATTTTTGCATGTTAACTAATCTATATATGGACATTAATCCTTGAAAAGGCCAGCTTTATAGCCCGGCCGGTTGAAATCTGTAGGATTTTTTAGTGACCGTGAAAATTTGGCATTTTAAAAAGAGAGTGATGTCTCCTAAGACAACAGTGTTGTACGAAGTAATTAGTGGGGTTGTGGATTACAATCGCCTCAACTAAACTAAACAATGAACAACTAAAAGCTGTACAGTCGTGGCACCCTCATTTTTGACAGTGCTGATTTTAAAGTAAAAAAGAAAAAATCGGTCAGATTTAATCGGCCGTAAGTGGATAGGTTTACTAGCCTATTTAAGGAGGTTGATTTGTGAGGCTGGTTTGTTGGTTTAGTGTTGCTGGGAGAAGCAATCGGCATCATAGTCGGTGTGTTGGGAGCGGTGGTAGTGGTTTCGGGTATAATTGTGGCTGCACTTGTGGTCTATTTGGCGCAAGGGGAGCGCAGTGCACACACCTATCAATGTACCACCTATTCCTATGAAGCTTGACTCTCTACCAATGATTTGTTCTGATCTTTTCTGAAATAACTTGCAAACTGTATGTATGTACATTGCTGTGCAGTCTTTTGTGATACTATTTAGCCACATATACATAAGTCATAAGATACATACTAACAAAACAAAACTATACGTGTACATGCGAACTTGCCTTTACAAAGCAGTAACGGCTTAGAAGAATTTCAAATATTATCGATTTCTCACTCACTCTCCTGATGCAGAGGACAGTTACAAGCGTGATTGTGGTGCGGCATGACTTGCAGAGGCAAGTCGTCATCCTCACTCAAGCAGCCGAGCATGTGTTTCAGTCTGGCTAAAATAGTTGGCGGAGACGAGGAGCAATTCTCTCTGTTCTTCTTGTAGAAAACCGGTCTCTGGTGTGGCTCAACGCTCCAGCATTCCAACATCAAAGAATATCTGAAAAACCTGCGGACGGTTCGTTATACTCAACACTTTACTGGTACTTAGGGTAGTAGTGGCACTATTACGGTATCCCAGGCTCGAGTACTGTTTTCAAACCATAAATGGTAGCACGACCCGGTTAGGTAAGTAGTACGTTAACTGTGAAGAAAAATAAACCAGTCATACAATTGCGGCAAGATGTTGATCGGTCTTCGAAGACCTTTGTCATACTTCTCTGTTATGTCTCGTTTAATCTCACTCAGTGACTTGTCTGCATGGGGAAAGGCTCCAAGAGTCGTCATCTCCCAACTCAACACCTAAAACTATCATATTTTTCCTTCTATTTTAGATACAAATTTGGTTAACCAGTTAGGATTTGACAAAGCGGTTAGTAAAATTTTGAAAAGATCTGGTCGGCCGAGAAAGTTTTCAAAAATTTAGTCTACAAATTGTTGACATTAAGGCACAAACTAACAGTAGATTTCTGTTCCCATTTTAGCTTATCTTTCTTCCTACAGTACCTCCTGGCTACGATTTATGATTCACATACGCTGCTTACACTTACACCGAACATATAGACATCTCCACAAGTGCTATGGGTTCCGGCCCTTGCTTCGGGCCAAGGAGAGATAACTTCAGGCGGCAACCACCAGTAGGGTACCGTGTCTCCAAAGCGCATGTAGACCCCTGGACAATGTTGGTAAGCCAATCCGAAGTCGCCCAACTTGGCATCTGCATCTGCGAGGCTGGGCTCAGTTAGCAGAACATTTCTGCATGCCACATCTTTGTGCACTATGTTCTTCTGATGCAAGTACTCCATTGCATCGGCTACTTGGATCAAAATTCTGATCACATCCGCATTTCCCACACAATCTCGCACTTGGGGTGCAGTCTGGCAACGTGGAAAGCGCAATTGTTATATGAAAGTGAAATAAAACATGTTTTACCTGACGGAGGTGGCTGAAGAAGGCAGTTAGACTTCCTCCGCTCAGGTATTCCATGGCAAACAATGGCTGATTATGGTTGAAGGAGACACCGAGAAGTTTGATGATCCTAGAGTGGTCTAGTCGAGCCAGTCTAAAACCAAAATAGCTAGTGGTTTAGTGTGTCAATTCAATTCACAATAAATCAATAGAGTACCCTACCACGACAGCGACAGAAAAAGGACCAAAAAGTACTAAGTCCATGTCAAAAAAGAGCGGACTGGCGGTTTTTTGCGAATAACTCCTTATGGGTGCATCGGAGCGCTTTTTGCCTCATAACCAAAGTTGTAGAGTGGCTCGAGCTCGGTACTATGGTGCAACCTAATCTGCGCAACGCGCCATGGTAATGCTAATCTGCGCAACGCAAAAAAATCAGCTTTTCCTGTAGTTGCGATGAACGCAAGTTTTTCAGTGAATTATAATCTACAGACCTCGAGGATTTCAAAAATGTATTCATATTTCTTCTAGGTGGAACGGTTCCAGAGTTATACACCATCAAAGTTGGCCGAAAATGCTAAAAATGGCCATTTTTGGCGATTTTCTTATTTCTGGGGGGGGATTGGAATAACTCTGGACCAACTCAGCCGATCAGGCTGAAATTCATATATAAGGTGTAAAATTTAGTTTTACGTCGATTGAGACACATAAGAACCCTGAAAAATTGACCCTGATACCGTAATCCCGATTTTTTCAACTTTAGGTCATTTGATTTTTTCTCTGGTTGCATATAGTAGTTTAAGCCCTCTACTGTGGTTAAAAATGTACTTTAACGTGTTTTGAATCGATTTCAGTCCATTCTGAAGCCATTCGGATACTGTAGTGTGTGGTCCTGGCACGAAAATAACTTTTTGTCAATTTACATTGTTCCTGCGGCAAAGAAATGACCTATAGAGTAGGCAGTAAAGGTTTTCATGGTTGGGGAATCCATTGCTGACATAACTATAATCACTGGAATACTGTATTTTTAGGTCCCAACACGAAAATTGTTATTTTGCGTTTATGCATGCCTGGTGCAAGGAAACGCTCTATAGAGTAGGGAATAAAGGTTTTCAGGGGTGGGGAACCTATTTCTGACATAACCGTCATTGCTGGGTTACTGTATTTTGTGGTCCCGACGAGAAAATTGTTATTTTTTGCTATTTGGGTGTTTCTGTTGCAAGGAAACGATGAATTGACAAGCACTAAAGGTTGTCGGCTTCAGCGAATTCATTCAGGGCATAGCGAATGTTACTGGATTACTGTATATTGTGGTCCTGGAACGAATGTACAAAGTCATAAGTTTGATTACCTACTATATTTAGCTTTCTCCTGCAACAGGAACACCTAAATTGCAAAAAATAACAATTTTCTCGTCGGGACCACAAAATACAGTAACCCAGCAATGACGGTTATGTCAGAAATAGGTTCCCCACCCCTGAAAACCTTTATTCCCTACTCTATAGAGCGTTTCCTTGCACCAGGCATGCATAAACGCAAAATAACAATTTTCGTGTTGGGACCTCAAAATACAGTATTCCAGTGATTATAGTTATGTCAGCAATGGATTCCCCGACCATGAAAACGTTTACTGCCTACTCTATAGGTCATTTCTTTGCCGCAGGAACAATGCAAATTGACAAAAAGTTATTTTCGTGCCAGGACCACACACTACAGTATCCGAATGGCTTCAGAATGGACTGAAATCGATTCAAAACACGTTAAAGTACATTTTTAACCACAGTAGAGGGCTTAACTACTATATGCAACCAGAGAAAAAATCAAATGACCTAAAGTTGAAAAAATCGGGATTACGGTATCAGGGTCAATTTTTCAGGGTTCTTATGTGTCTCAATCGAAGTAAAACTAAATTTTACACCTTATATATGAATTTCAGCCTGATCGGCTGAGTTGGTCCAGAGTTATTCCAATCCCCCCCCAGAAATAAGAAAATCGCCAAAAATGGCCATTTTTAGCATTTTCGGCCAACTTTGATGGTGTATAACTCTGGAACCGTTCCACCTAGAAGAAATGTGAATGCATTTTTGAAATCCCCGAGGTCTGTAGATTACAATTCACTGAAAAACTCGCGTTCATCCCAACTACAGGAAAAGCCGATTTTTTTTGCGTTGCGCAGATTAGCATTACCATGGCGCGTTGCGCAGATTAGGTTGCACCATAGTACCGAGCTCGAGCCACTCTACAACTTTGGTTATGAGGCAAAAAGCGCTCCGATGCACCCATAAGGAGTTATTCGCAAAAAACCGCCAGTCCGCTCTTTTTTGACATGGACTTTAAAACTGTTTAATTTTACGCTTAGAATGCCTGGTTGGTCTGTGGCCTCATAAATATTTTTGGTTGAATCAGGGTTAGAACATTATTGAAAAAGGCATGGCTGGTTGGTCTGTTGTCTCGTCAAAAGTTTACAAACTGATGAGTACGCCACTGCAAGCAAACAAACGTGTTGGCTTCTTGTAGCGTGGCCAGAGCTGCTTGCGGAGACGGGTGAGAGACTTTGAAAGCGGCTGGCACTGCCTCGAAGAATCGCATTCTGTCACGCGGCTGGAATACGTTGCCGAGATAGACGATGCCGAAAGTGCCTTTCCCCAGTAGCTCATCGGACACCACAGTCATTTGGTCATCCAGCTTCTTGCGCATCTTCTTCAAATCTAGAACTTACCACCGATACGCATGTCGCTGAAATGCTTATCATTAACTAAATTTATAGATCAGGCACCGTAGAAACAAACAATTTTCATGTTCAGCTCACCTAAATGGAAAATTCTGCACAGCCGCTGCGAGCCAACAACCTGACAGTTTTTCCTATAAATTGGTCAGCCACTACACTTTCTACAAAAGAAACTCTACACCAATTTACAGAACAAACGGCCAAGAATTGAGCTCACAGCAGCCTTTCAAATTTTTCCATTCAGGTGAGCTGAACGAAAAAATTGTTTGTTTCTACCGGTGCAGAGTCTATTTAGCATTTGAATTTTATAGTGTCCTCTAGTCCAGTTCATAACAAAATACGCAAACAAAATGAAAAATTCAAATGCGCGCGCCGAACTAAACGGTCTTGCACAACGAAGCAATGCAGTCAGGCACTTTACGGTATATACAGTACGTATGGTACTTTAGGGATGCCATATATGGAGTTGGTTTAGTGGTGCGGTATGTAACTCGACCATAAGACCATATAGGGTACCCAATGTTTGGGTACTGTGATGGCATCATAATGAATAATGACATCATGGTACCTCGGTGGCCACTGATTAAAGCACCGGTAGTGCCTTACTGTAATAGTTGCAAATGGCACCTCGTTTTAGTTGTTTCATTTGTTGTTTGTGGGGCACGATATGCTCTGCTGGTGGGTCGAACCATGACAGACCAACTAGAAAAGAAGTAAACAAAGCAATTAGAATCAAACCTGATCTGATGTACATGAACTGGGTTTTCGGCTGGGGCCAGTTTGGTCTCAGTTTGGGGTTTCAGCACTATCCGCAAAAGGTGTTTCAGCCACCTTTCTTGAACTTACAAAAATGAGGCAAAAACCCTGTTTGAAGTGATCCAAATCCTTAATTTATCTTGAACACGCCTATGGTGGGTGAGTAGCCGGTCAATCGGCCCTGCCTACCTCTTTCTGTCCGGCCAAGTGATTGGTTGGACTGTTTCTTCTTGCAACCTTATGTTAATGTTGTAAAAGTTAAAGTTAAAGTTCATTTGCCTTTTGAAGTTATAGCAGACAGACATTATGAAACCCCATGGAGTTTCCCAAATCCGACCGGATGTTGTCCTAAAACTGGGATTGGGAGCTAAAACCCAACGCCATGCACATGAACCTGCTGATGAACCATTCTACCTCTGTAACAGTAACACAGCCAAAGTGCGTAGAGCAGAAAGATGGCTGTAATTGCCACCCAAGAAACGGCGTCAGTACAGGACGATTTTGACAGTCCATTGCCCATCTTTGCCACTTTACGTACGTAGTATGATGCA
Organism: Sabatieria punctata; assembly: GCA_030248155.1. NCBI lineage: Eukaryota > Metazoa > Nematoda > Chromadorea > Araeolaimida > Comesomatidae > Sabatieria > Sabatieria punctata. The sequence continues at coordinate 18,147 of JASANB010005956.1, read as the reverse complement.
GATACTTTTCTGTGACAAATTCGGTCAGCCACACAACACTTCGACAAACTCGTTTTTACAGTCTTCCAACTGGTTCCAATTGAGCGAATAAAGAAAGCGAGGGTGTTTATTAAGAATTCCAACAGACTTACGCTGGTCGTAAGTGATTCTGCTTACGGGGGTGGCATTGGCATTTCAACAAAGACTATCAAAAATGTCTGGTCGCAACAGAAGCGAATGGCTACCTACGTTAAAACTCGGCCAAAACAGGTTTTGCTCAACGTGGTCTACCTAGTGAGTTGTAAGAAATTGTTTTCGTAAACTAACATCAAAAATATCTGTCCGCAACAGAACCGAGCGGCTGGCGTTAAATCTGGGCGGCTAAAACAGGTTTTGAACAACGTGGTCAAGCCAAGCGCGTTGTCAAATTGTTTACTTGACAACAATGTGGCACCTCTCCACACTTCTTCCGAAGCTCACAGAAGTCTTCCGATCAGTTCGCAAGGTAATTTTTCTGACAAAAACTACTACTGTAGGTGGACTTAATTTGGCTCGGTCTCCAGAAAATCATCCTTGAAAACCCTTAAAAATAGGTAAAAATCGATCCGAATTTTTGCAGAATTGTACACTGGGATGACTTTTACTTATTCTTTGCAACTCTCGCCGTTCTACATTTATGTGCCTGAAAATGGCTAATTTTCAAAGTTTGTCAGACTACGAGCAAAAAAACTCGCTAAAAATCGAGTTCTCAAAAACTAAGTTAAGAACCTTGGCATTTGAGTTTGTAGCAGTTGTCTAAATTCAAACTCTTTCCTTTCATAACTTGGAGTCTCTGAAGCCTTATTCCAAATATGAAATAATGAGTGAAAAATCTGTCTGCACACTGTGGGAAATTTCGATTTCCTATTTGAACGACAGAATATGGCTGGTAAGCTGTTCTAAAAAGGCTAAAAGCATATTTTATCACAAGTTTCAATGGTTTGTGGTCTTCTGAGGACATATTTTAAACGACAACCAGCTTCGATATTTTTTCGAGGCCTACAGTAGCTGTCCGATATGATATGGCACAGCCGAGTCACATAGAATTGAATGGCAAGCAGTAAAACATGCTTATTTATCCGTTTTATAAATTTTGATAAGATATGATGAACTGTTTACACTACTTACTAACGGCTTAGATTCAAAAGAGAGGACGTGTCCCAAATCGGGTCCAGTTTTCGTACTGTAAAAGCGACAAAAACAGATCTCCGTTTCTCCGCTTCGCTTAGTGGCTGGAGGAAAGGGTTCATACCATTCGATAGTTCTTGAATTTAGACAACCGAATAACATATAGCCCATCCCCAATCTCTATTTCTGTTGCAAAGCAAAGAGTAGTTTTTTTAATCGAAGAAGGCGTCATTCTCGAAGTGCCCACGGTGCTCCTAACAAGAGGGTGCATAAATAAAAATTGGTGTTGGAAGACTTAAATTGATAAAAAATGTTCGTTTTATCCCTTTTTTACCGCAAGAAAATTGCTTTATTCTAACGAAAATGGCCGTCGCGCGAGGGGCTCAAACGGACCCTAATGAGGACAACTTTTGCACAAAAACGCGCTACCGTAGGCGTAAGACAGACGCATTACTCACGCGTCCTGAATATCTGTACAAAATGGTTTGGTGCGTTAGATAGCACTTGAATTTAGACACATTTTGTGAAACGTGTGTTTTTATAAGTCAACGTAGTAGAAAGTGAGAAGGGAAAAAGTCGGTTTTCCGTCCCAAATTAAGTCCAGCTACTATACTGAACGTGTATTCGATGTTGGATAAAATAGATCCAACCGATTTAAAGAGGTTAGTAATTTTCAAAACTGGCAGGGAGGTCGGTTATAGATGCATGGTACACAATGTAATCCATTAACCAATACCAGACTGTCCTATCGTACCAATGAGAACCATATCATGCATGCGATTTCGTCACATGTAAACGGTAGATAGTAGATACGTTGTAGGAAAGAGATGAAGGGAGACAACGTGGTGTCTGGCCGAGGCAGGGAGAGTTCTTTCTGTCCTGTCTGGGTTTTATGGTGGGCATAGGTAACGTGATGCGTTTCCCGTTCACAGCTTCCATGAATGGCGGATTACTATTCGTGGTCGTCTATTTGGTGGCTGTTTTCGTGTTGGGACTGCCTCTCGTCTATCTTCAACTCTACATCGGTCAGTACACCAACAGTCCCACCAGTCAAGTGTTCGGAAAAATTGTACCCATTTATGCAGGTGAGATCAATAGGTTAGTGTGATTGGTAGGTAATGGTACATTTACGCAGTTTAGGAGTAGGCTGGGCGTTGTTTCTGGTCACAATACCATTATGTGTGTATTACAATATGGCAGTAGCTTGGGCACTTTTCTACTTGTATCGGTCGTTTGAAAGCCCGCTACCCTGGACCGTTTGTCAAGAGGACTGGAGAGAATGTGTGGACAGCTCTCAGATCAGTCAGCTGAATAGATCTGCTGAGCCGCATAGATTAAGCCAAATGTCTGCTTTCCTCTTCTTCAAGTAAGTCCACGCTTGAAATATTGCCAGAAACAGTATAACGAACGCTAATATGAGTGGCGTATCCAGGATTTTGCAAAGGACGGGGTGTAAAATTTTGAACTTGCGTGGTTGGGCTAAGGCGAGAAAATTTTACAAAATTAACCTTCAAAAAGTATTTAAAAGGTATTCTGAGCGTATAATTGGCAAAATTAACAGTTTTACAGTAGTAGTTTGAAGAGGCCTGGTTGGGCGACAAATTTTCGAAAAATTAGCCTTCAAACACGAATATAAAATGGATTCTGAACATAAACTAGACAGGTACACATACGCTAGAGGCTGGTATTGTAATTTTAAAGCAAATGAATAATATTTTTAATAAATTCAACAAAATTTTGATTGCCTACGTAGACAAAGCAGTGTGTAAAGTTTGCACGGTAAACAGCATACAAGTCTACCAATAACCGCAAACCAAATGTCTGCATGTACAATATGTGGATGCAGAAGGGGCAAACGTGGGATACGGTCGAACGCGATGGCAATGTGATGCGGTTTCAGGCGCAAATTGCTAAACAGCAGCACCACTGGACTCGGTTCGCTGCAGCCTGAGTTAGTATTGTGTTTGTTTATTGCTTGGTTGCTGACCTTTGGTTGTGCATTCAAATCAGTGCGATCGATCGGAAAGGCTGTCTATTTTACAGCCACTTTCCCTTATTTGATTCTGTTCGTAATGATGTTGCATGGAATGGGCCTAGACGGCGCTTGGAGCAAAGGAGTCATGCAGGGCTATCTTCGGTGGGGTTCGGTGCAGAATATTTCTCAGTTCTTTCACGTTAGTTTTGCGTGTTCACGTACAGAATTGTATCTAAGTTGTCTAAGTAGTTTAGGTTGTGGTGAAGGCAGTCAATCAGGTCTTCTACTCTATGAGTATTGACGCCGGTGGACTAATCACGATGGCTAGTTACAATCGTTTCCACAACAACATTTACCGCGATTCCATTCTGTTAGTGATTGGGTGAGTGATAGTTTAGTGAAATGCACTGCATTACTCAACGCAACACAATAGTTGGTCCATCCATCCATCCGTGTTTGTCCGTCCCCATCTGCCCATTCATCCATCCACACCCATCTGTGATTGGATAAATGGGAATCAATGGATGGATGGGAATGAATAGACGGGGATAAATGGATGAATGGATGGACAACGATTGATGGGGATGAATTGATGCATGGGGATGGATGGAGAGGAATGAATGGGGTGAATTGATGTATGGAGATGGATGAATGGGAATAAATTCATGAATTGGAATGGATGGATGGATGCGGATGGATGGACAGGGAGGGATGGATTGATTGGGATGGAAGGATCAACAGGGACAGATGGATGTACATACTGGTGCAGTGCTGTGTGTTCGGTGTAGCACATCAGATTTTATGCAGGGACACAGTAACCAGCATTCTGTCTGGTTTTGTCTTCTTCATGTTTGCGGGTTTTGTGGCTCATCAACTGAACGCAGATGTGACACAAATGTTTGCTGAGGAGCAACCCAAAGGAATAGGACTGGCATTCGTCACTTACACAGAAGGGATAGCCAGTCAAAACCTTCCCAATCTCTGGAGTTTTCTGTTCTTTGCCATGGTCATTATGGCAGCACTGGACTGCGAGTTCGCCTGGGTGGAACAACTGGCAGCAACTGTGATGGAACAGTTTCCTGGGATACCTGAGAAGCGATTGCCTTGGGTGGTTGGTGTCATTTGCTTCTTAGGATTCTTGCTTGGTATGGTTCAGTGCACTCAGGTAAGGAAGTGATACTGTAGATGTTGCCAAAAACAAGACGTATTTATTCTAGGGAGGGATACACATACATCGCATCATAGACGAATACGCAACTCAAATAAATGTCTTGGTCTTGGGCTTCTTTCAAGTTCTCATTCTTGCTCACATTTACGGTACAGTTTTTGTTGTATATGTATTCCCTTATATCAATCACCCAGTTCGCTCCAATACACTTTCAGCCACAATGTTCGCTGCGTAGTTTGCTTAAAAACGGGTCCTTGGTGGTCACGATCACGACCAGAAAATTAGTTTTCAGACAGCTGCTCTACTGCACATACTCATGTAACACGTCCGCCTAGGGGAGGGGGATTGGTGGGTCTGGCGCCGGCCGGGGGGGTCTGAGCCCAAATTCTAGGGAGGGGTTGGACACTAAAAAACGCTCAAAATCGCAATTTTTTGGCTAAAAATTGGGAAAAATCACAAATTTGGGCTCAACTACAGCTAAAATGTGCTGTTTTTTCTGTTTTTTTTGTGTCTGAAATTGTAAAAAATCGCAAAAGTTGGCTCAATAAATTACTTGACTGAAAAATCGTCTCAGGGGGTGTGGGGTCCCCAGCTGGGGAGCCTAGCTGGCCTAAGTCGGGTGTCCCTGTTACATGTATCCTACTGCAAACTGCATAATGCACGGGCCGTTGAAGAGAGAGCAGAGATATAGCAATACAAAATTTCTGAATTTGCAGGATTCGACCGCATGGCCAGAGACATACATAGCATGATAGGATGGCGCTACAAGTGCATGCCTTCAAAAATGGCTAGTGTGGAATTTCCGCCTAACAGAGCCTCGGGCTGCTGCATGCAATGGCTTGGACCAACCGGCAAATACTTTCGGGTGTCCTTGCGTGTTTTGGTGCCTTTTTTACTAGCGGTATATAGTTGATCAGACTGATTAATTCTTGTTATTTTTGTTTACTTGTTTAGATACTGACCATTCAAGGCATCCACAGTTACGCAACTGGACAAATGCATGTGGCATTCGACAATTCACCATTTCAACACTGGGAACGGGTGCTGGGATGGTCAATAGCTCTACTGCCGCTCCTCTGCGTGCCTCTCTGCGCCATTTATATGATCTGCACTCGCGGTCAAAAAGTCAGTTTTTGCGATTTCTAAGTGCTCTTACTGTGGAATCACATTCTTTAGTCAATCTCCGATCTGTTCAAAGTTCAACTGGAAGAACAGACCAGCAGCAGAGGTAGATTATTGACCGTTAAATCAGTGCAGAACTTATTCTCGACCAAGTCGAAGTCGTCTCTGGAACCAGTGGGTCAATTTCTCGCTTTTCGGCCAGTAGAATGGTACAACGGAACGCAGAACTCTGCTGACACACCAGTCCGACAACGACGGAGGAGAACTGTTAGCTTCTCCAATGAGTTGGAAATGTCGGAGGTGAAGTCAGCAAACAGGGCTGAGAGACCAACTTTTCACGTCTTTACCGAAGTCAAAGAACCGGCCACTTCTTATCAGACAATTCCGTCGGCCACAAGCCCTTCTAATTGCGATGACTGAGCTGTATTTCATACTTTTTGCTGATATTCAAGTGAAATTAGTACAACACACGCCGAGAACAAAACAGCATGCTATAAATGAATCTCCCTCCGCAAAGTATTCTCTATCGCAATGGCGGATAGAACAATAACCTAAAGCATCAGTATTCATCGTGTAACAGTTTGGCACTTAACGCCATATACGGTAAATACTATATATGGTGCCGGTACCATAAACGGCGTTAAGTGCCTGACTGTTTTACATAACATTAATAGATACGGTTCAACACCTGAAAACATGGATTTTCCTATTGGGGGATTTTTAAAGGAATTTCGAATTTTTAGGGCGATTTTTGGCTTTGGACCTAGCTAACACTGCTTTTTGGTTTCTTGGAACCATTCTGAACGTTGCGCAGCAGTTACGGGCACTCAATTTAAGAAAGATACTTCAACAGAACTCTAAAGTTTCAAACAGAATTAGACCTACAGTACTGAAGGTAAAATAATTTTTTCCGGGCGGGTCATGTCAAGTCAACCAACAAAAACGTCGTTGTGTCGAAAAACGTCGGGACAGTGGTGCGAGAAGTTTCAAATCGAATTGCGATCTGACTCCATAGCCGGTCCCTGATTTTTCTATATAGTAACAGTAACTTGTTTACCCTCAGCCTCTAAGTTAATTAGTTTAGTAATTCCTTAGTGTGCACCTGCACTACCAGCAGTCTGCCTTTGTTATTGCATTCACGGCAAGGTAAGACGTATGATGAACGACTCAAATGCCAACTGGACCAAGTGGTGGTCGTCGACCAACAATTTCTTTGGCACGGTGAACATGATCCAAGGACTTCTGCTGTCACTAGTCAGCTGTTTGTTGCTTTGCACCATTGTCTGGCACAAAAGCCTGTGTTCCAAGAAAGAGTACATAATAATAGCAGGTGTGGCGGCTGCAGACCTGTGCTACGGCTTCAGCACCACCCTGCAAACAATCTTCAATTTTTACAGAATGTTCAGCGGGCTTGCCGGCTACTCTTACACCAGACACTCCTGTCTGATCATGCCCTATGTTAGTTTATCGATTTTCGCTGTGGCCGCTCAAGCAACCATGATGGTTGTGCAAAGTTTGGAACGGTTGCTGTGTGTGGCGGCTCCTCTTCGTTATTTCAAACTGAAGAGTGGCCAGGCGGTTAAGGTGCTGGAAGCGGTGGCTTCTCTGTCTGCATTCTACGCCATGGCTCATGTATATCTGAGCTGGAACTCCAGGGACAAAATAGAAAAAATTCATTGCTTGGCGGCACAAGCCATGCTGCCGGAGACATTCTTGTTTCACAGTGGCTTCGTCTTTGGTCTTATTGTGGCTAGCTGGCTGATTTTTCTGGCAGTTCCAGTGGTCTACACTAAGACCCAAGTAAAAAAGATGGCGGGCATGAGCAGTGCGCTGAAGCGGAAAGTCGAAATCCAACGCAAGCTCACTGTTAGTGTGGCGATTTCGATTGCAGTCAGCTTTGGGTTGTTGGTAGTTCCTATTACGTTCTACATCGTCCTTAGGTCTGTCGGTCTGCACAAATCAGCGCTCAGACCTGGCCCTATTGTTGGCTTTTGTGTAGCTCTCGATCCTCTGTTCAATCTGTTTATTTATTGCAAACGTCATAGAGAGATTAGGGTGGGGCTGGTTAAAATGCTGAGAGGACAGCAGTTGCCAAATGATTTGAACATTATTATGTAGCTATGTCATATATCCGGCATTGTTTGTGCAGTAGATCACTCCTCTGTATTGTACTGTCGTTGTGTTGCTGTGTGCGATTCAGATCGATTGTGTGTTGTGTTGTACGATTTATAGTATAGTCGCCTATCTGACTATTGGCGATAAACTAACGCTACTATAATTTACTTCTATTAGCCGCCTCATCCTTGCTGAGAACAAGTAGTGCGTTGTGCAGCGTGTCGCGTAGCCTGCAACTTCAACCAACCACACACAGATAGATTACTATGTCACGCATCAAGGAGAATTTTTCATGTTCTCATTTAATGGCTGATATCTTCGACCATAAACGGACCTTGTTCTATACTGTTCAGTGTAGTGTCTCTACGAATTTCCCGCAGGGATACCGAGCAAATTTGGACCTCACCCTGAGTTGTACGTATGGTACATAAAAAACGACATTTTGGTAGGTAATACGAAATCAGACCCCCGGACCACAGACAGGTACGGAAAAACGGTTTAGTGATTTTGACCGTGCCCCAGCCAGGGACCGCGATATATAACTTCAAATGTTTCTTGGCAAATTAGAAGATAGAAGTTAGAAGTCTCATCTTTGTTTCATGACAGCAGAACAGTGTCTACCACCTTCATAAACAGAACAAACACCTCGGTAACTGGAATGGAACAACGACTAAAACTAAATAACAGAGTGCATATATACATGTACAGGTCCGGGCTGGTGGAGGGGTAACGGAGTTACACAAACGCGCTTTCCTTGACAAATTATTGACATAAACCAATTTTCGAGTGGCCACTATTTAATTTAGAGCAATGCGATTTCTTCTTCACAATTTTCTTGGTCCGGATCTGGCTGCTGACTGCGGAACTGCGAATTTCTGTAAACTGTATGTACCAGACACTGAAAACTAGCAGAAGAATATACCGATCCATTGTAGAAGGACTGTCCGGAAAAGTGAAGCGTTTGCTTTGTGTGATGTGACTTACAGACGTTTCTTCATTGCCTTCAGCTGTTCTGGGAAAACCAATTAGTTTGAACACAGCCGCACGTAATGTTCGATTAACCCCCAGATATATCATCCAGTTGCTTCCTAAAATACTATACTGAGAACTTCTAGCGTTTAGCAGGTGACGGCAAGTGTTTAATCCACACTTGGAATGGATTTAACGAAACAAAAAATGCGGTTGTTCCGTTTTATTTTACAGTACGGTGCATAAAAATTAGCGAAAATTTAACGGAAATTTTATTTCAACACAGCTAACATATAACTTGCCAATCTCGTCTGAAAGGTGCCCTGAAGTTAAACAACTGATACCACCTTTATGAATGCGTGTAATTAGCCTTTGTTTTTGCATATTTTTTATTAAGACATAGTTTATTGTGCATATTATTATACCATGTGCATAGTAATTGCTTGGATTCAGGCTTAAACTTAGTTTATGTACTCAGAAGACCGAGCACAAAATGCACATAAGAGTTTAGATTTTGATTAATGAATACTGCATTCGTTTATGAACTGTTTGTTTCCGGATGGGTGAAACGGCCATATTCCGTCTTCCACTGAGTTAGAGAGAACCGTCGTTTATTGAAAAGCGGTTACGTATTGATTGTACTGACTGATCTTTATCTTGGTTTACTGGACGTAGTAAACTTTACTTTTTACTTACGCAAAATGGATACTGTATTGGTCGTGATTTGGGGGTCTAGGGGTCCTAGAGGGTGTGTGGGGGTCTAGGGGGGCCCCTAAGGGGCCTATGGCATGGCCGATGGCTCAGAATGACAGAAAACCGTCGGACTTCCGATTGTTTGTCAGATTTAGTGCTATAAACAGTATACGTACAGTACGTATGATGTCTTAATGAAGGTAAACGATCAAGAGTACCGTGGTTTGTGAACCAAAGGATCTGAATCATCAGAAACACCAAAGAGTTGGTTGTAATCAGCGGTAATAGAACGTAGCATCCAGCATCCACGGCGGTAATTGCGCACACAAGAACACACTAAACCTACGTACATACGTAAATCCTATCTGTTACACACTCCGTTTTGCATACCTGAGTGGTCACTGCTTTCTCTCTGCGCGATGATTTTTGTGCTACTTCGGTTGAAGCGTTTCTCCTGTGCTTTCGCAAAGAAAGCAGAAAGCAGGTGTAAATTGAAACCAGAGACAAAGACGACAACCCGTTGTTGACCATATTGATCTTGGAGCCTATTTCCACTTCGGCGTCTTGGTCGAAGTAAAAGCCAGCAGTAGCAGGATCGTAAATAAGCGAAACGCCTAAATAGTAGCAGTGCATGTAGAATGAAAACAGAAAATCGACTGCATAAGTTCATAATTACAGTACATGCAAAATGGTACTTAGAAAACATGAGAACCTGGCATGAGAAAAGCAACGAAAGTAGCGAATGCGTAGAGGACACAAGCAAAAATGCAGAACCAAATCCGGCGCTGTCTGTCCAGGTATGACGAGTGACGGCGCGTACATTCGATTAAGCGGTAGACGGCAAGCAGATTTGCTAGCGAAGTGTAGCTGAACCAGAGAGCATTGCAGAACGCTCCCAGCACCTTCAATTCGCTGTAGTGCTCTTAAACCATATCATATTTTGTCGGTTAAGCATAGACAATTTGTGCCCTACATAGGGCTTCAGAATCCCAGGTTTGGGTTATAGAGCCAAATTTTGAGCCTTAGAAACCCTATTTAGGGTTTTGTAATCCTATTTTCGGCCTTAGAAACCCAAGTTAGGGTTTCAGAAACCAAATTTGGTGTTCCGGAACCCTATTTTGGGCCTCTAAACCCTAAATTGGGGTTTCGAAACCATGTTTAGGGTCTTTAAGACCCTAATCAGGGCTTCTGGAACCCTGTTTACGAGCTCAGAAACCCTAAATAGGGTTTAAAAAATCTTCCGAAAATCGCGGCTTCGGTGGAAATTACCCCCCTTTCTCCCAACTACATGTATTCCCAATACAATAATAGCACCAATACATGGCAGCAGAGATGAAACAATACACCCAATACCTGGAAAACGCCTCATTTCTCAAAATACCGAATACCTGGCTGGAGAATACTCCAATGCACTCAATACTCAATGCTAGAAATACACACCCAATTTAACCAATAATACCTGGAGAGTACTCAATTACACCCAATACCGAATACCTGGAGAATACTCCATACACTCAATACCCAATACTAGAAATCATACATGTAGCTGGGTTTTCGGCTGGGGGGGGGGTTTCCAGATCCAAAATAGGGTTTCAGCACTATTTCCAAAGGGGGTTTCAGCGACCTTTTTTTGGTGTCCAAAAGTGGGTTTCAGCGACCTTTTTTGGGCTCAACAGAGGGTTTTGAGGACTAAAAATGGGGTAAAAATCCTGTCTGAAGTGCAAAAATTCCGTTTAAAACCCTATTTATTGGTTTAAAATGTGCAGAAAATCCTATTTTTTATTAAAAACGTGCAAAAAACATGTTTTTGCTTTAAAACATGCAAAAAAGCTCTATTTTACTCGACAGAATACAGCTAAAATGCGTATCTGGAACCCTATTTAGAGATTTTGAAACAAAAATTAGGGCACTGAAACCCTGTTTAGGGTTTTTGAGACCCAAATTAGGGTTCCGGAACCCTATTTAGGGTTTTTGAAACCCAAATTAGGGTCCCGGAACCCTATTTAGGGTTTTAGAAACCCTGTTTAGTCTCTGTGAAACCCAAATTGGGGTTCCGGAACCCTATTTAGGGTTTTTGAAACCCAAAGTAGGGCTCCGGAACCCTATTTAGGGTTTCAGAAACCCAAATTAGGGTTTCAGAAACCCAAATTAGGGTTCCGGAACCCTATTTAGGGTTTCAGAAACCCAAATTAGGGTTCCGGAACCCTATTTAGGGTTTCAGAAACCCAAAGTAGGGCTACGGAACCCTATTTAGGGTTTCAGAAACCCAAATTAGGGTTCCGGAACTCTATTTAGGCTTTCAGGTACCCAAAACAGGGTTTCGGAACCCTATTTAGGGTTTCTGAAACCCTAAATAGGGTTCCGGAGGCATTACTTTGGGTTTCTGAAACCCTAAATAGGGTTCCGGAACCCTATTTAGGGCTTTTGAAATGCTAAATTACGGTATATAAGTCTTGAAACCCTGAATTTTAGCAGTTTGTAACCCAAAATAGGGTTTCAGAAAACCCCCCCAGAATTCGGCTGGGGGGGTTGCCGAAAATCGGGCCTGGGGGGCTAAACCCCCCCCCAAACCCCCCCCTCCTACATGTATGCTAGAAATTCACCCCAATATACTGAATATCGAATACCTGGAGAATACTCCAATACAAATCCTAATAATACCAAATACTTGAAAAGGACCCCAATACAGTAAATAATCATAAACCGTGAAAACACCCCTACACCCAATCTCTGAAAAATACCACAATACATACTTTGCACTCTATTCCTAATCAACAAACCTGCAGGTTTGATCTGGAAGATAGAGAAAAGACCGGGCAAAAGGCAACCAAAGGTAAGCGCGGCCAGATCGACAAATCCCATAGCTGCCATTATTTTATAGCAAGGGCTTGAGATGAGCGGTCGTTGACAAATCACTATCAGACAGGGAATGTACGGTACCAACAGAAAGACCGCGTAGAATACGTAGAACATCCCGATAAAACAAGTCCTGGTCTGCGTGGAATTCTGACTGCACATTCTTGTCTAAAGACAAAAAGGTCTTCAGTGTTTAATAAAGTAGTAATTTATTTAAAAACCTAATCGAGCCAAAACAATGTCTCTACAAATGCAAGTGTCACCGACTTCTCTATTCCTGAGAATAATTAAGCAATGTGCCAAGATCTAAATGTCACTCAGCATACAAAGATCCGCTAGCTTCAGACCCCAACGGGCCTAATTTATTCGAAGTTGGCCTTGGCAAATCACCACCCACGCTCTTAACGTCAATGCATACATACACTAGTGATTATATGGTACGATATGGTATCACGAGGCTTCGAAGGCAATGCTACAGTAGCTAGTACCAAGGAATGCCATTCAATGAATAACTTGCCTGCTTTATGTAGCTGAACAGAAATATTTCAATAAGCAAATTAAAACGGTTATGGTTTCGAGGTAAAGGCTGTTTTGAAGCACGACCTTTCGGGACCTTACTAATTAGTCAGTCGGGACAGTGGCTCAAATGATTTCCGTTTCAGCAACATCAAACCAGCAAGATATCGGCTCGGCCAATATTGCTCACACAGTAGGATACAGACAGACTGCATGCTATTGCAGATGCTTCAACTGCAAAATTTTGCACAATGCCATAAACGAAAATACAGTATAGATATAGATAAAAAATGTCCCATCGCTTTTTCGGCCTTTACTCAAACCTTTCGTTCTCAGTCACTTCTTTACCGATTTGGCTCAAATTTTCACCGAAAATTAACAACATGGTTGGCTAAATATTCTGCAAGTTTAGTGCCAAAATTCCGACTCGTACTGGTTTTATGACCCAAAAACTAGGAATGAGGGTGGTCCACGCAAATTTATTTTTTTTCGGTAATACAAGGGGTACAGGCCTGAAACTTGCAGGAATGATTGGTGTTGCCATTGGGCATAACATACTAAGCGAGCAGCCCTGTAGCTCAAAGGGCACTAAAATGGGGGAATTTCAAAAACATGAGTGAAAATCCCATAGTTTAGAAATCTGCACCTTCTAGAATCAAAGCACTGAATCTGTTGTTAATCAACACAGATTGTAGCAGGAAGTTCGACAAATAAACGAACCTGATATTTAAGCTCTGTTCCACACCATAGAAACCATCCCTGCAGCGTTTTTTGAAAATTGAAAATCTTTAGAATCGTCACTTTGCCGTTTTTACGAAGAAAAGTCATATTTCGTCATGTTTTTGAAATTCCCCCATTTTACTGCCCTTTGAGCTACAGGGCTGCCCGCTTAGTATGTTATGCCCAATAGCAACACCAATCATTCCTGCAAGTTTCAGGCCTGTACTCCTTGTATTACCGAAAAAAAATAAATTTGCGTGGACCACCCTCATTCCTAGTTTTCGGGTCATAAAACCAGTATGAGTCGGAATTTTGGCACAACACTTGCAGAATATGTAGCCAACCATGTTGTTAATTTTTGCTGAAAATTTGAGCCAAATCGGTAAAGAAGTGACTGAGAACGAAACGTTTGAATGAAGGCCGAAAAAGCGATGGGACATTTTTTTATCTATACTGTATGTTCGTTCAAGACGTTGAACGATAGAACAACAAAACTTTTATCGGGGTGCTATTGACATGGTTATATTTACTGTATAATGTTTTATATAATAGGTAGACCAGTTTTTCCAGTCTCTCCGTATCTAAGGCATTGTCATATATATCATACAGGGTGTCCCAAAAAAATGACAACATTTCATTTTACTGCCATTTTCGCAATCTTTGACCAAATTGTCTAAAATTTGAAACATAAGTGCCAAAATAGTGGGAATTTTACATGTTAAAGTTTGGTGCATCAGGATTGACCCAATCCTCACAAATTCAACAATATATATAATTGAGAAATTTCAATTAAATGAAGAAGGAAGCAGCATCAAAAACGGAAACTTTTCTTTTTGCTGTATCTTCTTTAATTTTTGTCGGAATTGGATGAAATTTTGAATATATGCGCAGAATATCGGGTTGATTTGTAGACCAAAAGTTTGCGCATGAACCAGTTCAGGGTACCCAATTCAGCACTCTCCGGTACCATTCGAGTACAATTGCTAATGCCAAAGTGACAGGGCAGGGCAGTTCCAGTTGGTACGTATTTCAGATTGTTTTACCGAGAAGTCAATTAAACCATCTTCGCTTTGTTCCTAATAACAGAGTTCTATTTACTGTGCTGCCGTAAAACCTCGCGATGCGGACTTTCGCTGGTTCGCGACCCCGCATTTCCACGGCCGCGTGCCGCGCTTAGGCTTTATAGGTCCAGGCTTAGACGTAGTCTTAGGGTTAAGTTCACGCTTGGGGTCAGTCAAGCTTACTTAGGCTAGGCTTAGCAGTCTCTGTCTTAGAGTCGAGCGGTTTAGGTTCAGCTAAGTGATCGTTCTGGTTTAAAGCAAGTGATTGGCTCACGCTTAGGCTGAGGATTAGGTTGACGGTGAGGCTGAGGCTTAGGTTCAAGCTTAGAATGATAGCTCCTTCAGAACTACCGCTAAATTCCCAATTAATCTTGATTACCATACAATTCCCAGATGACTCATTGGGAATTTGCTAGGATTCCGACCCTTTTTATGTGGGCCAGAATTCTAGCTGACTCCCACAATGTTCAACTTCAAACATGCATTAAAGACCCTTTTAATTCCAGACCTGCGAATCAAAGACATAATTCATCATAATTAATTTTTTGCCTTGGGAATTCATAGGATTCCCAGATTCCCAAATGTACGTACTCCATATTGAGTATGGTCATTTTGGGTGAATAGGAAACCTATCGGATAACTGCGTCATAAAAGCTTGTCTTCCACAGACAAAGTGGAAGTATCATAGTACGCTTTAGCCCAAGCTAAAGCTTGAACCTAACCCATAGGCTCAATCTAAATCTGACCCAAAGCCTAAAGGCGGATTTATACTTAATGGCACGGCACTTTCTAAATCGCTGCCAGCCACTCAATTTGGTCTTTGGTTTGGTGGACTGGCAAAGTACTACGAACCAGTTAATGAATGAATGAATGTTGAATGAATGTGTAATAGACGTCCAACTGAATAACAAGCAACTCAGATCAAGGGGAGTGCGTGGCCGTTTGTCCAACGAGTGCCCTTCCCCGCAAGTACTTTTCCACTGCTCTGGGACAACGCCAGACGCAAAAGAAAGGCGAAAGGTCCGATTTAATGGTTCAGCTACTGCTGTTGCTATGTTACGAAGAAAGAACTGAGGTATACCGTCAGGCCCGGAAGACTTTTTTGCAACGAGCTTTACCAAATGGTCGAAAACTAACTGGTCATCAAATTGTACGACTCAGACGCTTCTCCCCTGATGGTTTTGATGAAATTTGATTAGCGTCATCTTGAACGAAAACTGATACAAAAACTGTTAAATTCTACCGCTTTCTCATACGAATCCATAATAATACGACCATCGTCGGTGACCAATGTTGGAATATCGGATTTATAGGTTAATTTCGATTTTACAAAAGCCCAAAATTTACTGTCTGAGTCTGATTCAAGTATTCTAAGTTCCCTCCGATATTCATCTCTACGTTTTAGCCGACGACATAATGCTGCTGACTGTGACCAATCCTGATGATTTTGCAGAGTAGAATTATTCTTATATAATCTAAATAGCGCCTGCTGCCTCTTGTGAGACCTTCGCGTATCGCTGGACCAATGAAACGGAAGACCGAATGTCACACAACGGCACTAACATTTGTACACATAAATTTTGTGCATCTAAAAATGTGACCCAGAATACCAACCCAACACCTAAGCCTAAACCTAACATTAAGCCCCTCCCCCCCCCACCCCCCCCCCCCTCCCCTAAATGAGCTGCGCGCCCGCCCCCCCTCTGCCCCAACCCCCCCCCCCTCGTTTTCCCACACTACTGTGGTCAACCTGAATGCTAGCGAAAATAAATCGACTGAGAAGGTACGGTCATGTGAAACGAATGGACCCACAAACCTACGGCGATTCCGCACAAACACGTGAATTGAAGAGGCCGGCTGGAACACAGTGAACAGATTAAAAGAATGTCTGACCTAAAGACTGAAAAAGGAACCCACTAAACGCCACACCTACCTACAGTGTACGTAGCGGGGCAAGTCAAGTCATTCTTGCAACTAATCTACGGATGCAGCGTCACTAAAGACTAAACGGTAGCCAAGGCTGCAGCAGAAGAAAAGGAACGGCAGAGCTGACTGAGAGAGAAAGAAGAGGAAACGAAGGGCGGCAGCAAAAGATTGCGATAAGAAACCGCAGGCTCTACAAACAGCGCAAACGAAGGCTTAATTACTACTGGACTAACAACATCCAACATGGCATTTGCTCAAACCAATCACTAGATTCTCACAGCACTGCTTCCTTGCGTTTGCGAATTCGACTCAAATAACAAATTATTTTATCATAACACCAACCAACACTATACTAACTTTAAATATTTACCATCTAACTAACTAGACAAACATAAACCACATATGAGAAAAGGAGAGGAGTCTGACCAAAAGAACCTTAAACTTCTTCGTCCTCCCAAACTGACGCTCTAAAAGTTACTCGGCTGAGTCGACCACCTGCAAAAGTAAGGTTAAACGCAAAGAGAGACGTGTCATGTGGGAACCAAGAATGCATAAAGGAGTAGCAAGAATGTGCCACTCAGCGGCCGGCCGAGTGTCGATGCGCTGTACCACAAAATTACTGGAGGTCGCGAAATCCGCGACCCCTCCAGTAATTTCAGGACAGGTTGCGAATTTCGCGACCCTCCAGTAATAAGCGTGCGCTTTATTGCAGCGCAACCTGATTTTTTAGCGGGTTACTCAATCTGTCTTTGGGAATATAGTTGCCGCCGTTGATTTCTCAAGTCTACGGCAACATGATAAAGGAAAAGAAAAAGGTAAAAAAGCTGGAATATGCAAGCAGGTGGCATGTGTACATGGCCAAGCCCATGTACTACGTTCAAAATGGAAAAATGCACAAATGCAAAAAAGCCTGATACATTTCACAGACATCTTGCAATCTTGCCTTGCAATTGGACACTTATTTTAGTTATTGTGATGATTGAAGATCTTACACCAACTATGCAATGAATTGCCGTTGTAGAAAATCACTAAACATTTTGTTGACGTCATTCTTGCTGAGAAATCAGGTTGCGTCTGCAGTAAAGTGCACGCGTAATTACTGGAGGGGGTCGCGAAATTCGCAACCTGTCCTGAAATTCGCTGGAGGGGTCGCGAATTTCGCGACCCCTCCAGTAATTTTGGTACAGCGCATCGACACTGGGCTTACGCTGAGCGGCACTATCTCTGCTACTCTTTTATGCATTCTTGCTAGAACCATCGCTTTACCTTGAAAGTGATATTCCTCTTTCCAATCGTTTAAGCAGATTGGTGTGTCCGAATGCCACAGCAGGCGTGTATACGCTCCGCTACAAACAAATAACTGCCTTACACAGTTAGGCACTTAACAATAGTACAAGTACCATTAGGAATTATGACTGTATTATGTACAATACGTATTAAAAATAGCAAGTTTTGCCTGCAGTTCCCCCAGATATTTCTGACTTCCTCCCCGTCTTTAGTAGTGTTCAACAAATGCAGAATAGTTGTAGGTATTGGAGCGACAAACAAAACGATAAACGCTTTGCCTAACATGCAGAAAATCGATTATTTTAGAATAAAAAAACACGCGGAAAGGCCAGAAGAGAAGAGAGCAAACTTTGACGCCCAAAAATTTTTATATCGAGAAAAATCTGCCTTTTGAAAGAGCTGGTGTAAAGATGTATTAAGTTTTAAAAATTCCCTGACTTTCCCTGAACGGCAGAATGAGAGCCGATGGCAAACTCGAAGGCAAGTGTTCTTGATCTTTCACGAATGGTTAAAGCAGAGGCCACCAGACAGGTCGAAGTGGCATTATAAGCGGCATCTGAAAAACTGCGCACAAATGGTGTGCAATGAAGGTA
>JASANB010005955.1:0-30999 GCA_030248155.1 Sabatieria punctata | reverse complement strand
CTACGCTGCTTCGATCATTTTGGCCAAGCAGTTGAAGTGAAGATGAGGTAATTCGGTCACCAACAGAGGTTGATAAAGTACCTCTTTGTAGGGGATCTGTTGGGCTTGAGAATGGCGACCGTCAATCGCCCATTGCGTGAATAGGATTGAAGACAAAGAAATCGATTTTAATGGATAATGTGAAAATCGATACATGATAAAGTGCAGGTTAGACATGCAATTTGTTCAGTAAGTATTCACTGCACACACACTCCAGTACTTACCAAAGCATTGCGTTTCACTGTAGAACTGTAATACAGTTTAGTTGAGCATGCAGTAAGACTTGACAATTGCCAATAAGCATCAAGTCATAGTACATGCCCAGCATGTTTGTATTGCCACCTTCTCTCCTATCCGAGAGTTATTCAACTGAGAACCAACTAGCAGATTTGTCCAGATGATAAATACACTCGGGGCACTTTCAAAGGCAAGCCAAACACGAGCGATAATTTCGCCCACACTATCGCCAATCAGTTCAGTAGCTCAAAAGAACCTTTTCGGAAGGGGGTCTGCCTGCCCCACCTGACTTCGGCCAGACCCCCCCCGGGCAGGAGCTCCAAAACGATTGTTTCGATCCCCTCCGATTTTCCTGCCAAGGAATTTTTTAGCAATTTTTTACGATTTTCTACATTTTCGGACACCAAACTTTCCAAAATCGCCAGTAAAACAGAATTTTTAGCTGTATTTCAGCGCTCAAAATTAGCGATTTTTGACAGTTTAGCCGAAAAATTGCGATTTCTGAGCATTTTTAGCACCCAACCCCCTCCCTAAAGTTTGGGCTCAGACCCTCACTCCCCAGCCGGCTCCAGACCCTACCTACCCCCTCCTCCCTTCGGCGGATGACCTGTTACATGTATGCCCATATGCATACCTGCATCTGATGCCCGAGCAATGCATATGTAAATTGCGATATTAAAGAACTCTGTGTAGAAGACTACATGCATAAGGTCAGTCTGCTTTCACTTATCTCAGTGGGACCAATTTACGACTTTGAGTTTGTTTTGCTGTGGAGCTGCTCCGCTCTGTCTTATGGGATGTAATTAGGGGCTTCTTCGTTAATGAGAGAAAATGGCAAATCTCAGGTGCTTGCTTGTTGCTGACCAGATCAACCCACTGACAAAGCACATAAAATACCTATGCAAATCACAGACCTAATCACTACTACCACAGCAGTACTGCTTCAACTGTTCGGGTAGCACTTCTGGGGCCGTATTCTGGAACTAGGGTTAACTCTAACCCTGGGTTAGCAAACCCGGGTTACGTCTAACCCGTATTCTCGAAGTGAGGGTAATTTCTAACCCTGGGTTAAAAGTTACCCGAGGTTTAAACCTGGGTTAGAGTTAACCCAGGGTTAGACCTAACCCTGGGTTAACCCTAACCCGTATTCTGCAGTAGCTTCTAACCCGGGTTTGACTCTAGCAGGTTAGATTTAACCCTGGGTTGACTCTAACCCAGGTTAGAAGAGCAACCCTGGGTTTGCTAACCCAGGTTAGAGCTTAACCCTGGGTTTGGCAACCCAGGTTAGGGCTTAACCCAGGGTTAGCAAACCCGGGTTAGATTTTAGCTTCAAGAATACGGGTTAGAAGGTTGGAGTTTAGCAACCCAGGGTTTGGCTGAGTAACCCAGGGTTAGTGCTCTAACCCAGGGTTAGAGTTAACCCTAGTTAAAGAATACGGCCCCTGGGTGCAGCAGAGACATGGCGCTCCCTGGCCGTTGCAATTGCATAGTTTGGCAACTGTGCCCATGTTTGGGCATAGTGTAGTACTAAATTTGGTACACTTACCAGTTATATTATACCTAACTCAAATTTCTAAAACTCCGTAAATATTCAGTAAGTAAAGCCAAACTTTTTGAAGTTCGACAGGTACGATACGAGTAAGTACTGAGTTTTTCCAAAAACTCAGCAGCACTCAGTAAACAATTCAGTAAACGCCGTAAATCTTCAAAATTTAAACATATCTTATAATTTATCTAAAAATGTTTGCCTGATATACAACGTGTGCCAAAAAAACAACCCAGCAGATTTTTTGCTGTAGCAACCGCAAATCTCAACCGATTTGAATGAAACCTTTCTAAATGAAAGATAACTAAATTCTTGAAAGATTGATGTACAGTTCATTAAGATAGCCTTCTTATAGTTCCTGAGATATTTGTCCTCAAAGTCAGAACAGAGATTTTGGGAATAAACAAGAGTGACAAAAAAGAACCCAGCAGATATTTTACTTTTGCAACCATGAATCTGAACCGATTTGAATGAACCCTCTTTTGAATGAAGGACTGATAAATTCTTCAAAGATTGGTGCAATTTTTATTGAGATTCACAGTTTAGTTCTTGAGATATTCGCCTTCTAAGTTGAAACAGATTTTGGCAAAGAACAAGAGCGATTCCATTGCATTTCATAATAAAGCAGATTCCTACTGCTGGGGCTAATGATACTTTGGGGAGTTGAAGTAAACCGAGTTTCTGTGTCACCTGGAAAGCCTCCAAGAGCCCTTAGCAGTAACCGGAATCCGTTTTATTATGAAGTGCAGAATAATAAAAAAATCCCTCTTGTTCGCTGCCAAAATCACTGTTTTGAATTTGAGAGCCAATATCTCAGCAACTAAACAGAGTACATTAATGAAAATTTCAGCAGTCTTTTAAGAATTTATTTATCTTTCATTTAAAAAAGATTCATTCAAATCGGTTGAAATTTGCGTTTGCTAAAGCGAAAAATCTTCTGGGTTGATTTTTTTGGCACACCTTGTAGATTTTAGGTGGAATCCTTGTTTCAGTACCTTTTTATGAATTAGTAATTGTATTTCTGGTATAAAGTGTGTTTTCTATTACCTACTGCTGTTGATTGATCAACAAAGCATTTAACTGCAACAAATCACACTGTTCCATTTCCAATCCTATTGGTATTGCTTGTTTATTGTCAAACTTCCTTTGGTTCTATTAGATTATCATTTCACAGCTTCATTATGTGTGGTTCATTTAAGTTTTAACAGGGTTGTTAGAAAAACAAAAATTTGTCCAATATGTTTGGCAGTCAGATTAGAAAATGCTTAATAAATATTGCAGCTACGTACAATAGTGCGATCGTTTCAGCAAATAGAATGCAATAGCATGTTCAGATGATGCACAGATTCAATGGACCAGCCTTCGAAGCATGCATTATATAGTCTGATCGAATCTGTCTCCCGATCAAATAGTGTATGTGGTTTAACAGACATTTTTAAGTGCAGAAGTTAGTTAGTCTCAGTTTTGGTTCTCCCAGAGGATCTAATTTAGAATTATCATCTCTGAAACTTCAGCTGCTGTCTGATGGGATGTCGTTACCGGTTCTTTCATCAATGAGAGAAAGAAGTCAATGAGAGGTACCTGTTACTGTCCGGTTCAACCCAATCATAAAGCTCACACATGCAAGTTACTATTAATCACCTAATCACTATCACAGCAGTACTGCTTCAAACATTTTTGGTAGCACTCGTGGGTTCAGCAGAGACACACCACTCCCTGTCATCTCGATCTGAAACGGGTGGTAGGTTCGTATTTCTACTTGTTTATGTATATAGATTCCTCGTATAAAGGAGCCGCTCAGCCTGCTTTAGCAGTTTGGTGTCCTTTTCATTCACCATGCGTGTTTGAATAAACGTTTTATAATAATATAGATTCATATTTGAACAAGTCGCCCACTGTTAGGTACAATAAATGGTATATGCATATCTTTCGGCTCTTTTTGGGTACCTTGTCGTACCACTACCATACATGCATCGTACACCTATTCATTTAAATTTTGTGCACACGTGGCGCCACTACCTCAAGCCACTGACACCAATGATCAAGTAGAGCTGTATATCATGGTAAGGGTACTAAATTTGGTACTACACTATGCCCAAACATAGGCACAGTTGCCAAACTATGCAAGAACCAGCACAGCATAATATATGATACCATGGCTTATATGCCATTAAGTGCTTTACTGTTCGACCAGCATGAATACCTGCTTCCCATTGGGATCTATTTAACTGCAAGCAAATCTCCTGAAGCAGTGAGTGTTCTGTGTCTCTGAAGATGAATGACTCCTTTGCAGAGAAGTGCAAAAATAGTGTCTCAATGAAAGCATCGGGCAAAAGAACAAAGCAAGTGCAATTAGCAAAGCGACTCATTAGTTTTTGTCTGTGCGAGCTGCTTGAAAACTCTCACTTCACCTCTGACCGATCTTTGGGTCGGTCAGGCTGGGCACAGAGAAAACATGCCCAAAACTGCGTCGCTTGCTGCTGTTCACTGTGTTCAGTCTGTTGTTGTCGTGCAACAAGCAAGAACGACACCTGCTCTGTGGCAGCAAACTCCTGTATAAAATGAAGCAAATCTGCACCGGGAAAAATGGCAGTACCTGTTTTTTAAAGAGAACATTGTTGAAGCCAGTGAAAAACGAGGTATAGACTTTTAGAACAACCTGTGTTTGGTTATTGGTACATTTTTGTCTATGTATGAGAAAGTTAGTGATGAAAATTTTAAAATTATTTGAGGACGGTATGTAGATAGATGTCTCAGTTTGGTTCAATCTGTCTCCTACATACAAACCCCTCCCGACTACGCAGATAACTTGTTAATTTATGCAGTTATGTACAACCAACCCAATCTGCCACCTGTTTCAGACCCAGAATGGATGCCAAACAAATATAGGGCATCCAGCAAGAAAGAAAGGCAGAATTGCAACGGACAGGGAGCGGCATTTCTCTGCTGCACCCAGAAGTGCTACCCCGAACAGTTGAAGCAGTACTGCTGTGATAGTGATTAGGTCTGTGATTTGCATAGGTATGTGTGCTTTGTCAGTGGGTTGATCTGGTCAGCAACTAGCAAGCACCTGAGATTTGCCATTTTCTCTCATTAACGAACAAGCCCCTAATTACATCCCATAAGACAGAGCGGAGCAGCTCCACAGCAAAACAAACTCAAAGTCGTAAATTGGTCCCACTGGAGATAAGTGAAAGCAGACTGACCTTATGCATGTAGTCTTCTACACAGAGTTCTTTAATATCGCAATTTACATATGCATTGCTCGGGCATCAGATGCAGGTATGCATATGGGCATACATGTAACAGGTCATCCGCCGAAGGGAGGAGGGGGTAGGTAGGGTCTGGAGCCGGCCGGGGAGTGAGGGTCTGAGCCCAAATTTTAGGGAGGGGTTGGGTGCTAAAAATGCTCAGAAATCGCAATTTTTCGGCTAAACTGTCAAAAATCGCTAAGTTGGGCTGAAATACAGCTAAAAATTCTGTTTTAATGGCGATTTTGGCAAGTTTAGAGTCCGAAATTGTAGAAAATCGTAAAAATTTGCTAAAAAATTCCTTGGCAGGAAAATCGGAGGGGATCGAAACAATCGTTTTGGAGCTCCTGGCCGGGGGTCTGGCCCAAGTCAGGTGGGGCAGACCCCCTTCCGAAAAGGTTCTTTTGAGCTACTGAACTGATTGGCGATAGTGTGGGCGAAACTATCGCTCGTGTTTGGCTTGCCTATTGAAAGTGCCCCGAGTGTATTTATCATCTGGACAAATCTGCTAGTTGGTTCTCAGTTGAATAACTCTCGGATAGGAGAGAAGGTGGCAATACAAACATGCTGGGCATGTACTATGACTTGATGCTTATTGGCAATTGTCAAGTCTTACTGCATGCTCAACATAAACTGTATTCAGTTCTACAGTGAAACGCAATGCTTTGGTAAGTACTGGAGTGTGTGTGCAGTGAATACTTACTGAACAAATTGCATGTCTAACCTGCACTTTATCATGTATCGATTTTCACATTATCCATTAAAATCGATTTCTTTGTCTTCAATCCTATTCACGCAATGGGCGATTGACGGTCGCCATTCTCAAGCCCAACAGATCCCTACAAAGAGGTACTTTATCAACCTCTGTTGGTGACCGAATTACACCTCATCTTCACTTCAACTGCTTGGCCAAAATGATCGAAAGTATTAACCCTTTGCAACTGACCAACGCCATATGGCATAGTTGGCCAACCTGTCGGGGAGCAAAGAAAGCCGGACCGAACGTATCGGTAAGCTGGATTGAACGTATTGGAAAGCTGGACCGAATGTATTGGAAAGCTGGACTGAACGTATTGGAAAGCTGGACCAAACGTATTGGAAAGCTGGACCGAATGTATTGGAAAGCTGGACCGAATGTATTCAAAAGCTGGACTGAACATATTGGAAAGCTGGACCGAATGTATTGGAAAGCTGGACTGAACATATTGGAAAGCTGGACTGAACGTATTGGAAAGCTGGACCGAATGTATCAGAAAGCTAGATCAAGCGTATCGGCAAGCTGGACCAAATGTATCGGAAAGCTGGACCAAATGTATCGGCAAGCTGGACTGAACGTATTGGAAAGCTGGACCGAATGTATTGCAAAGCTGGACTGAACGTATTGGAAAGCTGGACCGAATGTATCAGAAAGCTATATCAAACATATCGGAAAAGCTGGACTGAACATATTCGAAAGCTGGACTAAATGTATTGGAAAGCTGGACTGAACGTATCGGAAAGCTGGACTGAATGTATCGGAATAGCCGGACTGAACATATTGGAAAGCTGGACCGAATGTATTGGAAAGCTGGACTGAACGTATTGGAAAGCTGGACCGAATGTATTGGAAAGCTGGACCGAATGTATCAGAAAGCTAGATCAAACATATCGGAAAGCTGGACCAAATGTATCAGAAAGCTAGATCAAACATATTGGAAAGCTGGACCGAATGTATTGGAAAGCTGGACCGAATGTATTGGAAAGCTGGACTGAACATATTGGAAAGCTGGACCGAATGTATTGGAAAGCTGGACTGAACGTATTGGAAAGCTGGACCGACTGTCGTGGAAAGCTGGACCAAATGTATTGGAAAGCTGGACCGAATGTATTGGAAAGCTGGACCGAATGTATTGGAAAGCTGGACTGAACGTATTGGAAAGCTGGACCGAATGTATTGGAAAGCTGGACTGAACGTATTGGAAAGCTGGACCGAATGTATTACAAAGCTATATCAAACATATCGGAAAGCTGGACCGAATGTATCGGAAAGCTGGACCGAATGTATTGGAAAGCTGGACTGAACGTATTGGAAAGCTGGACCGAATGTATTGGAAAGCTGGACTGAACGTATTGGAAAGCTGGACCGAATGTATTACAAAGCTATATCAAACATATCGGAAAGCTGGACCGAATGTATTGGAAAGCTGGACCAAACGTATTGGAAAGCTGGACCGAATGTATTGGAAAGCTGGACCAAACGTATTGGAAAGCTGGACCGAATGTATTGGAAAGCTGGACCAAACGTATTGGAAAGCTGGACCAAACGTATTGGAAAGCTGGACCGAATGTATTGGAAAGCTGGACCAAACGTATTGGAAAGCTGGACCGAATGTATTGCAAAGCTATATCAAACATATCGGAAAGCTGGACCGAATGTATTGCAAAGCTATATCAAACATATCGGAAAGCTGGACCAAACGTATCGGAAAGCTGGACCGAATGTATTGGAAAGCTGGACTCAACGTATTGGAAAGCTGGACTCAACGTATTGGAAAGCTGGACCGAATGTATTGGAAAGCTGGACTGAACGTATTGGAAAGCTGGACCGAATGTATTACAAAGCTACATCAAACATATCAGAAAGCTGGACCAAACGTATCGGAAAGCTGGACCAAACGTATTGGAAAGCTGGACCGGATGTATTAGAAAGCTATATCAAGCATATAGGAAAGCTGGACCAAACGATCGGAAAGCTGGACCGAATGTATTGGAAAGCTGGACTGAACGTATTGGAAAGTTGACCGAATGTATTGGAAAGCTGGACCCAATGTATTGGAAAGCTGGACAGAACGTATTGGAAAGCTGGACCGAATGTATTGGAAAGCAGGACTGAACGTATTGGAAAGCTGGACCGAATGTATCAGAAAGCTAGATCAAACGCATCGGCAAGCTGGACCAAATGTATCGGCAAGCTGGACTGAACGTATTGGAAAGCTGGACCGAATGTATTGGAAAGCTATATCAAACATATCGGAAAGCTGGACCAAACGTATCGGAAAGCTGGACCAAACGTATCGGAAAGCTGGACCGAATGTATTGGAAAGCTGGACTGAACGTATTGGAAAGCTGGACTGAACGTATCGGAAAGCTGGACCGAATGTATTGGAAAGCTGGACTGAACGTATCGGAAAGCTGGACCGAATGTATTGGAAAGCTGGACTGAACGTATTGGAAAGCTGGACCGAATGTATCGGAAAGCTGGACCAAATGTATCGGAAAGCTGGACCGAATGTATTGGAAAGCTGGACTGAACGTATTGGAAAGCTGGACCGAATGTATTGGAAAGCTGGACCGAATGTATTGGAAAGCTGGACTGAACGTATTGGAAAGCTGGACCGAATGTATTGGAAAGCTGGACTGAACGTATTGGAAAGCTGGACCGAATGTATCAGAAAGCTAGATCAAACGCATCGGCAAGCTGGACCAAATGTATCGGCAAGCTGGACTGAACGTATTGGAAAGCTGGACCGAATGTATTGGAAAGCTATATCAAACATATCGGAAAGCTGGACCAAACGTATCGGAAAGCTGGACCAAACGTATCGGAAAGCTGGACCGAATGTATTGGAAAGCTGGACTCAACGTATTGGAAAGCTGGACTCAACGTATTGGAAAGCTGGACCGAATGTATTGGAAAGCTGGACTGAACGTATTGGAAAGCTGGACCGAATGTATTACAAAGCTACATCAAACATATCAGAAAGCTGGACCAAACGTATCGGAAAGCTGGACCAAACGTATTGGAAAGCTGGACCGGATGTATTAGAAAGCTATATCAAGCATATAGGAAAGCTGGACCAAACGTATCGGAAAGCTGGACCGAATGTATTGGAAAGCTGGACTGAACGTATTGGAAAGCTGGACCGAATGTATTGGAAAGCTGGACCGAATGTATTGGAAAGCTGGACTGAAGGTATTGGAAAGCTGGACCGAATGTATTGGAAAGCTGGACTGAACGTATTGGAAAGCTGGACCGAATGTATCAGAAAGCTAGATCAAACGCATCGGCAAGCTGGACCAAATGTATCGGCAAGCTGGACTGAACGTATTGGAAAGCTGGACCGAATGTATTGGAAAGCTATATCAAACATATCGGAAAGCTGGACCAAACGTATTGGAAAGCTGGACCAAACGTATCGGAAAGCTGGACCGAATGTATTGGAAAGCTGGACTGAACGTATTGGAAAGCTGGACTGAACGTATCGGAAAGCTGGACCGAATGTATTGGAAAGCTGGACTGAACGTATCGGAAAGCTGGACCGAATGTATTGGAAAGCTGGACTGAACGTATTGGAAAGCTGGACCGAATGTATCGGAAAGCTGGACCAAATGTATCGGAAAGCTGGACCGAATGTATTGGAAAGCTGGTCTGAACGTATTGGAAAGCTGGACCGAATGTATTACAAAGCTATATCAAACATATCGGAAAGCTGGACCAAACGTATCGGAAAGCTGGACCGAATGAATTGGAAAGCTGGACCGAATGAATTGGAAAGCTGGACCGAATGTATTGGAAAGCTGGACCGAATGTATTGGAAAGCTGGACCGAATGTATCGGAAAGCTGGACCGAATGTATTGGAAAGCTGGACCGAATGTATCGGAAAGCTGGACCGAATGAATTGGAAAGCTGGACCGAATGAATTGGAAAGCTGGACCGAATGTATTGGAAAGCTGGACCGAATGTATTGGAAAGCTGGTCTGAACGTATTGGAAAGCTGGACCGAATGTATTACAAAGCTATATCAAACATATCGGAAAGCTGGACCAAACGTATCGGAAAGCTGGACCGAATGTATTGGAAAGCTGGACCGAATGAATTGGAAAGCTGGACCGAATGTATTGGAAAGCTGGACCGAATGTATTGGAAAGCTGGACTGAATGTATTGGAAAGCTGGACCGAATGTATTGGAAAGCTGGACCGAATGTATTGGAAAGCTGGACCGAATGTATTGGAAAGCTGGACCGAATGTATCGGAAAGCTGGACCGAATGTATTGGAAAGCTGGACCAAACGTATCAGAAAGCTGGACCGAATTTATTGGAAAGCTGGACTGAACGTATTGGAAAGCTGGACCGAATGTATTACAAAGCTATATCAAACAGATCGGAAAGCTGGACCAAACGTATCGCAAAGCTGAACCGAATGTATCGGAAAAGCTGGACTGAACATATTGGAAAGCTGGACCGAATGTATTGGAAAGCTGGACTGAACTGAACGTATTGGAAAGCTGGACCGAATGTATCAGAAAGCTAGATCAAACGTATCGGCAAGCTGGACCAAACGTATCGGCAAGCTGGACTGAACGTATTGGAAAGCTGGACCGAATGTATTGCAAAGATGGACTGAACGTATTGGAAAGCTGGACCGAATGTATCAGAAAGCTAGATCAAACGTATCGGAAGGAAATTTAGCGTTTTGACTTTGTAAAACATTTTCAGTAAATACCGAATAAATACCGGTTTACCGGTATTTTTACGAATACCTACAACCTACCCATACCGAACCGATTCCTGGGTATGCCGAAAAATACCTACCCTACCTCCAGTTCTTCATGAAATTAAGTGCAGTGTTTTGCTTAAATAATCGCATCTGATCATGCTATTGCCGTTTTAGCATAAATTTTTGCTTGTAGCGCGAGTTATTCAAATCTGTTGCCTACAACTAAAAATGGCACCAAGTGCACCATACAAAAGTTGTTTGTATTTTTCTAATTTTTGCCAAATCGTAAAAATGCGAAAATTACAATGCTTCACACCAAACGGTAGGTAATTGATAGCGCAACATTTTTCTGAAATAAAAAAAACTGGGTTGGGGGGGGTTTCAGACGAGCTAAGCGCAAAGGGGGCCAAAAAAAATTTTTTTTTCTGAAAACGAAAATTTGACGAAAGTTTCTTAAAGCAGTCTAAAAGTACTCTAAAACCCCCAATTTTTAGGTCCGAATTCCGAGCATGAAGCGAGAAATTAGACTTTGAAATTTTGGTCCCATAGTTAAGCGGACCGATTTTCGGAAGGCTATATCTCAGGACAGGAGCGTCAGATCCACTAATCCTTTGCAGTTGAAAGATAACTCATAAGTATGTATTAGTGTGCCAACTTACAGCTCTCTAGCTCAAACTTTCAATTTTGGGGTCTGAATACTGAAACTCGATCGGTTCAGAGAACGACTCTTAAGAGCCACATTTTAAAAAACCGGGGCGGGTCCCCTACTAACCGGCGAACATGAAAAATTCTGACCTATAGTTTTTATTTGATAAATCGATAGGTCTATGATAGAAAATAACACACGACAAATATTTTCACGCGACTGTCACTAGTATGCAAATTAGGGCCAAAAATGTGTTTTTCCAGCCAAATTCGGTGTTTCTTTTATTTCTCCCGCATGCGTTGACGGATTGGGCTGATATTTTCAGTAATAATGCTAGGTATATTGGGTGTTGTACCTATAAAATTTGAAGAGGATCGGCCAAGGTTGAGATCGCAAATTATAATGAGATGCAAATTTTGGGGTCCTGTAAAAAATCGAATTTTGCAAAAAAAGTTACATCGAAATTTTCGACCAAACTTTCAGTGTATGTTGCTTAAGTTACCCTCAAAGTAAACCCTCTTTTCCCGTTTGTGGACTTTGTCTCTGTTTCGAGAAATTAATGTTCGAATTTTCATGCACACGTTGGTAGCAAAAACCGGAATTTACTTCCAGCTTTCGTAAGAGCGAACGGATCTTTTAGCGTTTGGTCTCGCTTGAAAGAGCGCGCAATGGCCGATCGATTGGTTGGTCGCCGGCCAGAAACAAAGCACTGAGTCGGGAACTGTAAGAGTTTAAACTGAGCGAGTTGACCACACTGCGATTTTCTCATGTTTTTGAGTTCTGTAATGTTGTTTATCATGGCTTTTGCCTCAAAATCCGAATGGAAAGTGAATGCTAAGTTTGGAGAAGGTTCAGCGCGCCTCAGCAACCATTATTCAAGAGCTAAATGTGAAACGCACAGCTGGCTACCTCCAGGTCTCGCTCAATTGATATGGAACCTTTTCGAAAACGCTGTACATTGGCAGATTTGGGTTTTGCTGGCGGCTCTTCTTCAAGTATAGTCAGCTTTTGAAAAATGGTTGTTTGAGGCACGCTGAACTTTGTACGAAACCTCCGAGTTTAGTGCAAATGTACAAGACAATGGTTTAATATAAGCAGTAAAACAGGGTCTCATTCTAATTTACACTGATTAGTACACAAGAGTAGAATTTTCTCAACAGCCAAAGCCGATTATTTCTGGAAAATTCTCCTGCAGGGTTGCGACAAGTCCACTTGATAGCTCAAGCAAAGAGTCTAATCAGAACGATTGGTCTTGCCCTAAAAATATAATACAAGCAACAACCAATTAATAATATAATATTATACCACAAATCTCAATTCTCAGAATCGCCTATCCTCATCAAGGTGACTTGATGCTGTTTAGGTTTCTGGTTCACATGTTGGACCATAAGATCTTGATTTTTTCTTTAAAGGGCTTTTGAATTCTGGCCGTTGCTGCTTTAGGGGAACCAGTTTTCGGCCGTTTCTTTGACGCCTCATCTGACATAACTGCTCTTTTGAGTTTTCTGTGCGTTTCTGACAAACTTCTAGCAGAAGTTCTAGACTTCTAGAAAGCTGGACCAAACGTATCGGAAAGCTGGACCAAACGTATCGGAAAGCTGGACCGAATGTATTGGAAAGCTGGACCGAATGAATTGGAAAGCTGGACCGAATGTATTGGAAAGCTGGACCGAATGTATTGGAAAGCTGGACTGAATGTATTGGAAAGCTGGACCGAATGTATTGGAGAGCTGGACCGAATGTATTGGAAAGCTGGACCGAATGTATTGGAAAGCTGGACCGAATGTATCGGAAAGCTGGACCGAATGTATTGGAAAGCTGGACCGAATGTATCGGAAAGCTGGACCGAATGTATTGGAAAGCTGGACCGAATGTATCGGAAAGCTGGACCGAATGTATTGGAAAGCTGGACCGAATGTATCGGAAAGCTGGACCGAATGTATTGGAAAGCTGGACCGAATGTATCGGAAAGCTGGACCGAATGTATCGGAAAGCTGGACCGAATGTATTGGAAAGCTGGACCGAATGTATCGGAAAGCTGGACCGAATGTATTGGAAAGCTGGACCGAATGTATCGGAAAGCTGGACCGAATGTATTGGAAAGCTGGACCAAACGTATCGGAAAGCTGGACCGAATGTATTGGAAAGCTGGACCAAACGTATCGGAAAGCTGGACCGAATGTATTGGAAAGCTGGACCAAACGTATCGGAAAGCTGGACCGAATGTATTGGAAAGCTGGACTGAACGTATTGGAAAGCTGGACCGAATGTATTACAAAGCTATATCAAACAGATCGGAAAGCTGGACCAAACGTATCGCAAAGCTGGACCGAATGTATCGGAAAAGCTGGACTGAACATATTGGAAAGCTGGACCGAATGTATTGGAAAGCTGGACTGAACGTATTGGAAAGCTGGACCGAATGTATCAGAAAGCTAGATCAAACGTATCGGAAGGAAATTTAGCGTTTTGACTTTGTAAAACATTTTCAGTAAATACCGAATAAATACCGGTTTACCGGTATTTTTACGAATACCTACAACCTACCCATACCGAACCGATTCCTGGGTATGCCAAAAAATACCTACCCATACCGAACCGATTTCTGAAAATCCCATACCCAAACAACAGTATCTCCAGTTCTTCATGAAATTAAGTGCAGTGTTTTGCTTAAATAATCGCATCTGATCATGCTATTGCCGTTTTAGCATAAATTTTTGCTTGTAGCGCGAGTTATTCAAATCTGTTGCCTACAACTAAAAATGGCACCAAGTGCACCATACAAAAGTTGTTTGTATTTTTCTAATTTTTGCGAAATCAAGTGCGGTTTTTTGCGTAAATTATCATATCCGGTCATGTTATCGGCGGTTTTAGCACAATTTTTTGCTGTAGCGTGAATTTTTGAAAACCGTTGGCCATACGTACCTACTATATGAGGTTACCAACTGAAAGTTCTATAATTATCTTTCTGTTCTAGAGGCCAAAGAGTATCTGAACCTGAAGCCCAGTCGCAACTATGTCGTGAAAGTCACTTTGCATACAGGTTGTCCATCACTGCTGTCTTGCCAGCAAATGATATAACTACCAGGGATGTGAAGTGTGTTTTTCGTTTTTTAGAAAAATTTTACGGGTTTTTTCCTAAGGGTCGGAAAAAACATAAATCAAAACTCAAGAGAAAAATAGCTAATTTATGTCATTTTTCAGTTAAAAAATGGACTTTTGAAATTTATAATAGGCTAGACTGACTCAAAACTGTTAGAAAAACAACAGCAAATTCCAAATTTGGCAATCTAAACCAAAAAGGCAAACTGCTATAAGAAAATTTCAGGCCGACACCTACATGTATACCATACAAGGTATCGTTAACTGCCTGACTACTGTAGCTCTTGGCACTCTGATTTCGGGAACTTGTTTCTAATACTGGTCATGGTCAGGATAATGTTTTGAAGTTGACTGGTCACTGGGGAGCACATTAGCTCTGCAGAATCTATGTTTGCAGCCTTTTGCGATTTGCGCTCAAACAGCTGGTGCCTGGTCCTATTAACGGTGTAGACAAGGGAAATGCATGTAACTAGGGGAATTATTTAGCTTAAACCGTCATTCTTGTTTTCGTGCACAAGGCAATCCAGACGTGCTATGGCGACGGTAGCAATAATGCCCAAAAAGCTGGCTGGCCTGATGGTGCTGTGCCTCTTCATGTTGCAGTTGTCTGACGGCGAGGAGCAAAAGGAAAAAATCTGCGGCAAACTTCTAGCAGATAGTTCCAAAGACTGTTTTACTTTCAACACTCTGATTGGGATTTCAATTTTTGTTAAGTCGAATTTCTCTGAACCAACGTAAACTCCTAAAGTGAAAGTGTGAAAAGGGGTGCATTGTAGCGTGTCATAAAAGCTTACCCTGTTCAAGAATTAAAGAAATTCGGCTTTTCACGGGAACAATCGATTTTTTAATGCACATTAATTGTTGTTGTTCAACTTTATTCTGTACCAGCAGAAGAGGACACGCATACTCATAAGAGCCCTTCAACGCGCTGCCCTTGACTAGAACACCTACACTACATATATACAGATAAAACTCATACATTCTAAACACTCAGATCAATAACTAAACTTCGACCAGCTCTGTCATAAAACTGTTGAGATTTAACAAGCGTACAAAAATTGGGATAGTCGAGACTCTGTTCCTGAACAGTTAAAGAGTTCCAAGCTTTACAGCACTGTTGAAAACAGGACCGTCTGCACCGTTCGCGCTGACAAAGAGGTATGACCAACTGTGCAGTGGTGCTCGATCTGGTTGCTCGGTTGGTGGCTCTCTGCTGCAGAGTACCAGTCGGCAAGTGTCTTTCTCCATGACAGTACTTCCAAATCAGTTTAAAACGAGACTCAAAAACAAAGCGACTCAGGGAGGGGAGACCGATTAGCTCTAACATTCGTTCATAGTCTAGATTGTAATTATTGAGAATACGCTTACATACAAGCTTCTGGACACTCTCCAACGCTACCATATCCTTCTTGAAGTAGGGATAACAAACAGGGAAACCATAGACTAATACAGCCCTGATCAACGCCACATACAACAACGTAAAATATTTCTGACACACAAACGGACGCACAGCTCGACCCAGACAGCCAAGCACGGCTCGAGCCCGACTCACATTTCGCCGAGTATGATCGGCGAAAGTGAGCCCAGGATCAAGCTCAACGCCTAGATATCTGTATCGATCTGCTTCCACTATTGGCACACCATCAAGATATGGTACAGTAAGTTGAGCCTGATTAGGTGAGAGCGTAAAAGCCATGCAACGAGTTTTTGAAGTATTTAAAGTGAGGGAAATAGATTTAAAGGAGTCGGCAATGGCTTGTACGTCCCTGTTCACATGGACGGCGGCATCAGCACTGTCAATTGGTCTCAGATAGACCAAGTCATCAGCATAGAGGATTATTTCACCTCCATCTGACAACTGGATCTCTGTGACCGCGTTCACAAAAGCAATAAACACAAGCGGGCCCAGGATAGAGCCCTGGCCGATGCCTGAGATTACTGCTCGTGAACTTGAAAGCGCTGCTCCAACCCGAACACACTGAGACCGATTCGTAAAATAGGACTTGAGAATAGAAAGCAAATAATTGGGCACAGCGTACCTAACCTGGAGACTAGTCAACATTCTGTCGTGTACGCAGGAATCAAACGCCTTGGCCACATCAAAGAATACCGCACTCACATTAGTAGGCATGTTCTTAGCTACGCATTTCTCGAACCCCTTAGTCACAACATACTCAAAGTAAAATAGTGCGTCTACCGTACTTCTATGCTTCAAAAATCCGAACTGAGTATCAGATATATGTGGCTCAATGTAAGGCAACAGCAAACAGTAAATATGGCGTTCTACTAGCTTAGACATAATTAATTTCTAACCAAAAACAAGATGACCTGAATTTCCCTTTATATTTCGTTAGAGCGGACGGATCTGTTAGCTCTGGACCTCATTTGAAAGAACGCGCAAAGGGCCGATCGATTGAGTTGTCATCGACCAAAATGAAATCACTGAGCTGGGTGCTCGAAGAGATTAAGGTGAGCGAGTTTAGCCAGCATACTGCGATTTTCTCCTGCTTTTTTTATTGTTTTCGCCTCAAAATAGTTCACTAGAGGCACGCTGAGCTTTCTCCAAAGTTTGGGTAGTCTTTCCAATCCAGATTTGAGGCAAAAGTCATGATAACAACATTACAAAACTCAAAACATGAAAAATATTGCAGTGTGGTCAACTCGCTCATTTTAAACTCTTACAGTACCCGACTCAGTTGTTTGTTTCTGGCGGGCGACCAACCAATCGATCGGCCATTGCACGCTCTTTCAAACGAGACCGAACGCTAAAAGATCCGTCTGCTCTTACGAAAGCTGGAAGTAAATTCCGGTTTTTTCTACCAACGTGTGCATGAAAATTCGAACACTAATTTCTCGAAACAGAGACAAAGTCCACAAACGGGAAAAGAGGGTTACTATGATGGACACTTAAGCAACCTACACTGAAAGTTAGGTCGAAAATTTCGATGTAACTTTTTTTGCAAAATTCGATTTTTTACAGGACCCCAAAATTTGCATCTCATTATAATTTGCGATCTCAACCAAGGCCGATCCTCTTCAAATTTTATAGGTACAACACCCAGTATACCTAGCATTTTTACTAAAAATATCAGCCCGATCCGTCAACGCATGCGGGAGAAATAAAAGAAACACCGAATTTGGCTGGAAAAACAGGTTTTTGGCCCTAATTTACATATTAGTGAAAGTCGAGTGAAAATATTTCTCGTGTGTTATTTTCTACCATAGACCTATCGATTTATCAAATAAAAACTATAGGTCAGAATTTTTCATGTTCGCCGACCTGCCCCGGTTTCATACATGTAGTTGGGGGAGGGTTGGGGGGTTTAGCCCCCCAGGCCCGATTTTCGGCAACCCCCCCCCGAGCCGGATTTGGGGGTTTATGAAACCCTATTTTGGGTTAAAAACTGCTAAATTTCAGGGTTTCAATACTTATAAACCGTAATTTAGGATTTCAAAAGCCCTAAATAGGGTTCCTGAACCCTAATTTGGGTCTCTGAAACTCTAATTAGGGTTTCAAGAGCCCTAAAGAGGGTTCCGGAGCCCTAATTTCCGTTTCTGGCGGCCCAAAATAGGGTTCAAACCCTGTTTTGAGCCCAAAAAAGGTCGCTGAAACCCACTTTTGGACACCAAAAAAAGGTCGCTGAAACCCCCTTTGGAAATAGTGCTGAAACCCTATTTGGGATCTGGAAACCCCCCAGCCGAAAACCCAGCTACATGTATGCCCGGTTTTATAAAATGTGGCTCTCAAAAGAGTCGTTCTCTGGTCGCATCGAGTTTCAGTATTCAGACCAAAATAAATGAAACTTTGAGCTAGAGAGCTGTAGGCACACTAATACAGACTTACAGTATGAGTTATCTTTCAGCTGCAAAAGATTAGTGGATCTGACGCTCCTGTCCTGAGATATAGCCTTCCGAAAGCCGGTCCGCTTAACTATGGGACCAAAATTTCAAAGTCTAATTTCTCGCTTCATACTCCGAATTCGGACAAAAAATTGGGGGTTTTAGAGTACTTTTAGACTGCTTTAAGAAACTTTGTTAAATTTCCGTTTTCAGAAAAAAATTTTTTTCGCCCCTTTACTCGTCTGGAACCCCCCCCCCCAACCCCGTTTTTTTTATTTCAGAAAAATGTTCGCTATCAATTACCTACCGTTTGGTGTGAAGCATTCTTTGCCCAGACCCGTGGAGCATGAGAAAATTGAGGTCAAACATGCCCCGGTCGCAAAATTCTCGCACTTTTTCACATGGTTCTTTAAGTGTTTTGGGTTTTATATCAAAATGTTTGCCATTTTGGGGGGAATCTGATGGTGGTTTTAGTTTCTGTTTAATGTTTTTCGTTTTTGAGTTATTTTCGATGCAATTTTTCGGTTTTTGTGCAAGTGATTGCGCAACGAGAGAATGAGTAGTATCTTTGAAAATATCAGGGTTACATTAGGTTGTTATGGTCTTCAATGCAAGAATGGGTGGAGTTGTCCACCTTCTCCTGAACGTGAGTTATGGGCGTTTCAACATATGGTGGTTTTGTATTTTTTGCGACTTTATCTAGGTGTAACATTTGCGCGTGTGAACCGATCTGGCTGGTTTCTGTAGAAGTTGTAGAGCTTGCTGACTTGTATCTTTTCTGAAATTTTCAGGGAAATCCATTCATTGGTTTTCAATTGACGACTTAAAAAATTTTTGTTTGTGGGACGGAATCGTTTGGGTCAATTTTTTTGGCAGTTTTTTCGAGTTTTTTACATGTTTTTTTCGGTCTTTTGGATTCATGTTTTATATCAAAATGTTCGCCATTTTCCGGGGAATCTGATGGTGTCTTTAGTTTTTGTGTAATGTTTTCCTTTCTGTTGTGGTTACTGCCCAGTTATCAAAGGAAGCGCGTTTGCGCTTCACGGAGGTTTGTTGGTCATTTTCGGCCTATAAAGATTTTTTAAACATCGTGGGGTGGGGCGGAAAAACGCGCGATCTCTATTATGCTCAGGTTTTTTCTAATGTCGTATTTACTCACAACAACGGTCACAGACTTGAGCACTGGAGAATTGGATGCATATTCTCGATTATTCATCAATGCTTTGGCAAAAATCAGTTTTGACTCAGTGCAGAACTGCTTAACTTGTGCAGAAGACACGCCACTGATGACGTTGTCAACGTACAAACAACTGAACACTAATTTGCGCAACAGAAAAAAACGGCCGCTAGGTGGAAGCTGTGGTAAATTTTAATTGGCCAGACATGCAAATTTTTGCAATAGATACGAATAGAACAGATTGAAAAGTCCCTGTGTGTCCAATCAGTCTCAGCTTTCTCAGTGTTGTCTGGTCGGCAGATCAACGTCCTGTGGGGCACAATTTGCCAGAATTATAGTTTATTCAGAGAAGTCTCACATTCAGAGGACATTCATTGCTGACTGAGTCAACCGACCAGAAAAAGAACAGACAAATCAAAGATCAGCTAGTCCTCTTCATCATTGCAGCAGTATTTCTTCAGCACACTTGGTTTGCACCAGTGTGTACAACAGAGACAGGCCACCCCTCCTCTGCAGTCCTCCCTCTTGTTTTTCATCCAACCCAACAACTTCAGGCCCTTCGGCATGTGGTTTGAATCTGAAACAACAAACTAGCCATTAGCTTTGGCCACAAAAACAGTCAGTAATCTCCTAAACTCAACACCATGTAAGTGGCGCCATTGTAAGTAAGCCTTTTTTCATAATGATGTCTGGCTGCAATTGCAAGTAAAGCCTGTTTTCTATCTGACATCTGCTCACTGGAGCTCTCAGTCTAAACGTTATGTCATCACTTCACAGCCACTACAGGTTTATGTGGCTCCAGTGCCATATATGGCATTGATTATGTTTATACTGAGTGTGTTTTCTGGTCAACAATAATAACTATACATATAAGGCATCCATGCACAACAGACTATAACTGAGAGCTTTCTCTAAGCTATTTTCACAATGGAAATCCAGGTATTCATTCGAATTACGTATGTCAATCAACCATACCTCGCTTGTCATATGGTTCGACAAATCCTCCCTTGAAACAGATGGTTCCGTCTGGTTTGGTGCAGGCTTTCATCAACCTGGCTACCAGCCTTTTGCCGCAGATTTTTTCCTTTTGCTCCTCGCCGTCAGACAACTGCAACATGAAGAGGCACAGCACCATCAGGCCAGCCAGCTTTTTGGGCATTATTGCTACCGTCGTCATAGCACGTCTGGATTGCCTTGTGCACGAAAACAAGAATGACGGTTTAAGCTAAATAATTCCCCTAGTTACATGCATTTCCCTTGTCTACACCGTTAATAGGACCAGGCACCAGCTGTTTGAGCGCAAATCGCAAAAGGCTGCAAACATAGATTCTGCAGAGCTAATGTGCTCCCCAGTGACCAGTCAACTTCAAAACATTATCCTGACCATGACCAGTATTAGAAACAAGTTCCCGAAATCAGAGTGCCAAGAGCTACAGTAGTCAGGCAGTTAACGATACCTTGTATGGTATAGGTGTCGGCCTGAAATTTTCTTATAGCAGTTTGCCTTTTTGGTTTAGATTGCCAAATTTGGTATTTTCTGTTGTTTTTCTAACAGGTTTGAGTCAGTCTAGCCTATTATAAATTTCAAAAGTCCATTTTTTAACTGAAAAATGACATAAATTAGCTATTTTTCTCTTGAGTTTTTCCGCGATTTATGTTTTTTTCGACCCTTAGGAAAAAACCCATAAAATTTTTCAAAAAAAAACGAAAAACACACTTCACATCCCTGGTAGTTATATCATTTGCTGGCAAGACAGCAGTGATGGACAACCTGTATGCAAAGTGACTTTCACGACATAGTTGCGACTGGGCTTCAGGTTCAGATACTCTTTGGCCTCTAGAACAGAAAGATAATTATAGAACTTTCAGTTGGTAACCTCATATAGTAGGTACGTATGGCCAACGGTTTTCAAAAGTTCACGCTACAGCAAAAAATTGTGCTAAAACCGCCGATAACATGACCGGATATGATAATTTACGCAAAAAACCGCACTTGATTTCGCAAAAATTAGAAAAATACGAACAACTTTTGTATGGTGCACTTGGTGCCATTTTTAGTTGTACGCAACAGATTTGAATAACTCGCGCTACAAGCAAATATTCATGCTAAAACGGCAATAGCATGATCAGATGCGATTATTTAAGCAAAACACCACACTTAATTTCATGAAGAACTGGAGAAATGCGGGTTCAAAGCGGCCGCGGAGGTCAAATCGCGTAAATTAGTGTATATAAGTTGGCCGCGGTCCCAGCGGTGGCCAATTTTCTATGGCGCGAGTTACGAAGGTGCATCCAACTTAATTGTTTAAAATCTACTAGAAAGATGTGAATATTCGTCATGTGTGTGTGTGTCACAGTCTCTTTCACCAGCTACTAATCAGGGCACAACGCAAATTTGACTCGTGACTTCATTATCTTCTAAATGTAAGCCAGAAGCCTCGCAACAGAAAGCATTAACCAAGTCCAGAATTGTGCAATGTATGCAAGAGATACTGCGTAATATGTATGACAGAAATCTTGGACATTGGTCCACAATTGACCATGTTCTGCTCTTTGCAGTGTATTGTATGCCTGCTCAAAGGCAAATTTGCAGATTTCCTTCATTTTCTGCAGGAGTTTGCTGCTACAGAGCCGGCGTCATTCTTGCTTGCCGTAAGACAACAACAGACTGAACACAGTGAAGAGCAACTAGCGAAGCAGTTTGTTGGGCATGTTTCTGTCTGTGACCAGTCCGACCAACCCAAAGATCGGTCAGAGGTGAAGTGAGAGTTTTCGAGCAGATCAGAAAGACAAATTCTAATGAGTCGCTTTGCTAATTGCACTTGCTTTGTTCTTTTGCGCGATGCTTTCATTGAGAAGCTATTTTTACACTTCTCTGCAATGGAGTCATTCATCTTCAGAGACACAGAACACTCACTGCTTCAGGAGATTTGCTTGTAGTAAATAGATCCCAATGGGAAGCAGGTATTAAGCTGGCGGAACAGTCAAGCACTTAATGTAATGGCATATAGGTAATGGTGCCGTACAATGTGTTGTGCTACTACCTAGCATAGTTCGGCAAATGTGCCCATGTTTGGGCATAGTGTAGTACCAAATTTGGTACCCTTACCATTATATGCTGGTATTCTTGATCATTGGTGTCAGTGGCTTAAGTTAATGGTGCCACGTATGCACAAAATTTAAATGAGGAGGTACAATGCGTGTATGGTATTGGTACCACAACGATATGCGTATACCATTCATTCATGGCACCTCTATCGTTTATGCTACCTAGACATATGTGCACTATGTAAGAAGGTGCTTGCCTAAGAAATATGGAACAAACGAAAAAAACAGTGGGTGATCTACAGGGTGTCCCAAAAAAAATGACAACATTTCTTTTTGCTGCCATTTTCGCAAATTTTGACCAAATTGTCTGAAATTTGAAACATAAGTGCCAAAAAAGTGGGAATTTTATGTATTAAAGTTTGGTGCAGCAGGAGTGACCCAATCCTGAGAAATTCAACAATATATAAAATTGAGAAATTTCAATTTAATGTACAATCAGCATGAAGACGGAAACTTTTCTTTTTGCTGTATCTTTTTTAATTTTTGTCAGAATTGGATGAGAATTTGAATATATGTGCAGATATTTTGTAGGTCAAAAGTTCTGGCATTAATCAATCCATATCTTTAGTACTTGGAAACTAAAGAAAAACAGCGTTTCTACTGCAGCAAAATGAAGAACGTGCAAACTCTGAGAACTAAGGAATAAGAACACCATCCAGATGACCTCCGTTTGAGTTAATACACTGCTGCAACCGTTTCCCAAAAGCATCATAAACATTTCTTAGCATGTTTTGGGGTGACAGACTGAGTTACGCTTACAGGAGCTTCATTACAGCTAAGGGGCGCGAAAATCAATTGTTGTCGTTGTATTGTGATCGGGATTTTTTATGTCAAGAGCTGGGCTGGGTTCATGCGTCAACTTTTGATTTACAAATCAACCCCTTATTCTGCGCATATATTCAAAATTTCATCCAATTCCGACCAAAATTAAAGAAGATACAGCAAAAAGAAAAGTTTCCATTTTTGATGCTGATTCTACATTTAATTGAAATTTCTTAATTTTATATATTGTTGAATTTCTCAGGACTGGGTCAATCCTGATGCACCAAATTTTAACACATAAAATTCCCACTTTTTTGCCACTTATGTTTCAAATTTCAGACAATTTGGTGAAAAATTGCGAAAATGACAGCAAAAAGAAATGTTGTCATTTTTTTTGGGACACCCTGTATATGCACAACTAGAAAGACGAACTAGATACTTACAATCCAGGAAGAACAAAAGACATGATTGAAACTGACATGGAGCAGTGCGTCTGTGCTGAACCCACAAGTGCTACCCAAAATGGTTGAACCAGTACTGCTGTGATAGTGATTAGGTGATAGTAACTTGCCTGTGTGAGCTCTACATGTATGTTTTGATTGAACCGGTCAGTAACAGGCACCTCTCATTGATCTCTTTCTCTCGTTGATGAAAGAACTGGTAACTACATCCCATCAGACAGCAGTTGAAGTTCCAGACTAGAATTCTAAATTAGACCCTCTGAGAGAACCACAACTGGACTAACAAACTTCTACAGTTAAATCTGTCTGTTAAGACGTGATTTCTGTAAATACCAACTTCCCATAGGTACAGTTGCCAGAACTTTGTTGGATCTTTGAACTTTGTATATCGTTGGATAGCGCTTCCCTCACATAGTAAGAAACCACATTTGAATTTTTCAATTTCCCACCCTCTTTTGAAAAACGATGGGAAAACGCCAAAAATGGTTTTCCGACCATAACTTCTGAGCGAAACAACATTTTGTAAAACTATGCACACCATTGAATTGCTCATGAAATTCTGCATCAGATAAGCTATAAACATAATTTATGCGATGAATTTTTTGACCAAAAATTTTTGAATTTATACTTTCATAAGCACAAATTTTTGGGTTTTTGACCGATTTCATGGTCTAAACCTGAAAGGCCACAGAATTTTATTTGTTGTTTTAGAAACTAACTCTATTTAGCATCGAATTAACACCTTAATTTGAAAATCGGAATGTACCCCTTTTTCGCTATTTTGCATTTTATGGTGCCCACTCACTCAAATCCATCTACTGCCGATCAACGGTTTTCGGCCATAACTCATGAACCGAGAGGCGCACATC
The DNA here is from genome assembly GCA_030248155.1 of Sabatieria punctata. Taxonomy (NCBI): domain Eukaryota; kingdom Metazoa; phylum Nematoda; class Chromadorea; order Araeolaimida; family Comesomatidae; genus Sabatieria; species Sabatieria punctata. Next base: position 6,482 of record JASANB010005955.1, on the reverse strand, counting down.
AAAATCCAATACACCATTCGATTCGCCATCAATTTCTACATCAGATTCACTGTTGCTGTTAGACTCTACTTGAACGAAAAAGTTGGATCTACTTATTTTCCATAGTTGATATTAGCAATCATTAGCTTAGGTTTTTGATTATTTGTCGCTTATACGTGCGATGCCACAGAATTTTATTTGCTGTTTAGAAAACTAGCTGTATTTAGCATCGAATTAACCCATTAATTTGAAAATCGGAATGTACCCCTTATTCGCTATTTTGCATTTTATGGTGCAGGCTCACAGAAGGTGGTTAACTGTAGATCAAAAGTTTTCGGCCCATAACTCATGAACCGAGAGGCGCACTTTAAAATCTTCTACACCATTCGATTCGCCATTAATTTCTGCATCAGGTGCGCCATCAATGTTACTCTACTTGAATTTGTAGTCCATATACAAACTAAGCTTACTGAATAAATACAACAGTGCTTTCATTCTTGTCTGGCCATTGCCAAAAGGAAGGAAAGTTTGATTGGTTTGACGTTTTCTGCACGTTATCTTAACTACGTGTACATGGTTTGATCACACTTGGACCAGGTATCCTACGTAGCTATGCACAGAACAGGGCAAACAGTTACAAATCAGAATCGAAAGATGTGATCATCTTACTTATAACGCGGTTGTGGTTTCTTGAATACAAACTGAGCACCTTGCTGAGAAACTTGTGCTGTGTGTTTCACATCAGGCGCCTTGGTCAAAACCGCACCCAAAGGAGAAGGTGTAGCTGCATCTGATGATCCAGAGCTCTTTTTCTAATTTGATTCCATACACTGTCTCAAGGACTTTTAAGTTTAGTTTAAAAACGCATTCTAAACAATAGAATGAGAGCCTATTGAACAAACACACAGCTATGCATTAGAAATCACAAAAAACCTTTTGTAACATAAAACGGCTGTTTAGTTAAGTTCAACTATGGAAAAGGAGAAGATCCAAATTTTGGCACTAAAATTCAAGTAGAGTAACATTGATGGCGCACTTGATGCAAAAATTAATGGGGAATCGAATGGTGCAGAAGATTTTGAAATGCATCTCTCGGTTCATAAGTTATGGGCCGAAAACTGTTGATCTACAGTTGACCACCTTTTGTGAGTGTGTACCATAAAATGCAAAAAGCGAAAAAGGGGTACATTCCGATTTTCAAATTAATGGGTTAATTCGATGCTAAATACAGCTAGTTTTCTAAACAGCTAATAAAATTCTGTGGCATCGCGCGTATAAGCCACAAATAATCAAAAACCTAAGCTAATGATTGCTAATATCAACTAAGGAAAATAACTAGATCCAACTTTTTTCGCTAAACGTTCAAGTAGAGTCTAACAATAACAGTGCTTCTGATGCAGAAATTGATGGCGAATCGAGTGGTGTAATCGATTTTGATGTGCGCCTCTCGGTTCATGAGTTATGGCCGAAAACCGTTGATCGGCAGTTGATGGATTTGAGTGAGTGGGCGCCATAAAATGCAAAATAGCGAAAAAGGGGTACATTCCGATTTTCAAATTAAGGTGTTAATTCGATGCTAAATAGACTTAGTTTCTAAAACAACAAATAAAATTCTGTGGCCTTTCAGGTTTAGACCATGAAATCGGTCAAAAACCCGAAAAATTGTGCTTATGAAAGTATAAATTCAAATTTTTTTTGTCAAGAAATTCATTGCATAAAATAAGTTTATAGTTTATCTGATGCAGAATTTCATGAGCAATTCAATGGTGTGCATAGTTTTACAAAATGTTGTTTCATTCAGAAGTTATGATCGGAAAACCATTTTTGGCGTTTTCCCATCGTTTTTCAAAAGAGGGTGGGAAATTGAAAAATTCAAATGTGGTTTCTTACTATGTGAGGGAAGGGCTATCCAACGATATATAAAGTTCAAAGATCCAACAAAGTTGGGGCAACTGTACCTATGGGCTCATGAAAAAGTCGGTCATTTACAGAAAACCAGTCTTAAACCACATACACAATTTGATTGAGAGCCAGTTTCGATCAGTCTATATTAACGCAGGCTTCGAAAGCTGATCGATTGAATCTGTGCATCATCCAAACATGCTATTGCGTGCTATTTGCTGAAACGATCGCACTATTCACTTACAACAGTCAGGCACTAAACGCCGTTTATGGTACCGACACCATATAAGGTGCCGGTACCATATATGGTGCCCCCACGTTCGGCGACTGTGGTGGTACCATATATGGTACCGGTACCATATATGGTACCACTACCATATATGGTGCGAAATCTGAACAGAGTGGTACCATATATGGTACCGGTACCGGAAAAACGCGAAGGTGGGGGTACCATATATGGTACCACCACAGACCTCGAACGTGGGGGTACCATATATGGTACCGGTACCATATATGGTGACGGTACCATATATGGTGCCGGTACCATATATGGTACCACTACCTACGGTACCGGTACCATATATGGTACCGGCACCTTATATGGTGTCGGTACCATAAACGGCGTTAAGTGCCTGACTGTAGAATGTAACTTCACACAGTAGTATACAACCGACACTATAGACCGCATTTTTAACATTACATTCTATGTATACATCAAACCGTTTGAGAAAAGCTCATTGCGTTGGAAAGTAGTAGTAGTAGTAGGAAGAGAGTGCATTCTAGTCCCGTATGCAAACAAAGCATTCTGTAAACCCTCTCTGATTTCTGTCTCGCCACTGTCTAGCTAGACTATAGCAGACTTAAACAACACGTGGGGTGCAGAGCGTCCTTCTGCGCTAACAAAATTTGTGATCGACCGCAGCACAAGGCTTTTCAAAATTCTAAAGGTAATCTCAAACGTGTAGCAAAATAAACTTTTCCATGAAAAGGAAGCAAAGTCCAGTTGAACAAAGATACGTTCATAGACAGGGAGACTTTGTACTCACAACAGGAAGCAGACAGTTTCAATTCGCAGACGTCACTATCTGAGACATTTGATAAACATACGTTCGTAGACAGACAGAGTGTACTCACAACAGGAAGCAGACAGGAAGTGTCTGCTCTGAGTTTAGTAAGTAGTCAAAAATTATCGAGTTACTTGGTTGGTATGAGTTTAGTTAAAATAAACTATCAGAAATATGGTCATTAATGCATTTAACCCATTTGTTTTAGCTCAGTAGACCTCATTATGTTCAAAATATTCACAAAATAACAGTATTTCTCGTTATTTTCTGCAAAAATTTCGAAATTTGGCCGTTAGTTTGTCAAAAAGCGCTATATCAGGACAGGAAGAATGAAAAATAGACAATGTAGAGATGAGCAGACTTTATACAGTTGTACATGTATACATACAGTAACACAGCGCTTTTGAGAGTTGCTCCACCCCAGCAAAGGCCGACCTGATCAGAAGCTCAAGAGGACATCCCTCCGATTATTCTATTTTTGGGCCAATTATTCTTTTTACAATATAGGCGTGAAAGTTGCTAAAATTGTTAGTAAAACAGCGACTTTTAGCTGTGTCTGGGCCCGCATTTTTCCGACCTCCCTCCAATTTTCCTGGCAAATAATTGTGAGCAATTTTTTGCAATTTCAGACACAAAATGTGCCAAAATCGCCTGTAAAGCAGCACTTTTTAGCTGTATTTCAGCCCAAATTAGCGATTTTTGACGATTTTTAGCCGAAAAATTGCGACTTTTTCGACTTTTTCAGCGCCTTTTAGTGCCTAACCCCCCTCCCAAAAAAATTGAGGTCAGACCCCCGGCCGGTGCCAGACCCCCAGCCCCAACCCCCTCCGTCTTCGCCGTTCGTTCGACCTGTTACATGTACTGTATTAGATAAGGGTTGTTGTTAAGGAGGCTGCCGGACCTTGTGGTCAAAAAATTCATCCCATAAAATATGTTTATAGTTTATCTGATGCAGAAATTTCTGAGCAATTCAATGGTGTGCCTAGTTTCTGAAAATCTTGTTTCGTTCAGAAGTTATGGTCGGAAAACCATTTTTGGCGTTTTCCCATCGTTTTTTTTCAAAAGAGGGTGGGAAATTGAAAAATTCAAATGTGGTTTCTTACTATGTGAGGGAAGGGCTATCCAACCATATATAAAGTTCAAAGATCCAACAAAGTTGGGGCAACTGTACCTATGGGAAGTTGGTATTTACAGAAATCACGTCTTAGATTGTCAAGTTTGGTATTTTTTGTTGTTTTTCTACCAGTTTTGTGCCAGTCTAGCCTATTATACATCTCAAAAGTCCATTTTTAACTGAAAAATGACATAAATTAGCTATTTTCTGGAAAAAAAACCGGTTTTTTTCTAAGGGTCGGAAAGAAACATAAATCGCAGAAAAAAGCACACCTCACATCCCTGGAAGACACTTTGTGAGCAGTCTCTGAAACAAAAACACTTAGTAGTTTTCACACTTGAACGCTGCAGAACTGACGTAAAATGCAAGTATCTGGTGGCCAGAAGTTTCAGACAGCATTGTTTAAACGATATCTTTGCCAGACCAGTCGGTTATCCAACAGACCGTGTGTATGAAAAGCCACACACTGAGCTGCAGTGCGGCTGCATCTGTGCAGAGTGTTGATGAGAGATGTGGGCACGTTTCGCTGATTAAACAAAGTGTTGAAGCCATTCAATCTTATTCCCTCTGCATGCGCGATGAAACCAAGTAGTTTGTCATCAATGATTGGATACACAACATTGCTGGACAGTTTCTCCAGGTGATTTAGTATGAGTTTTGGAGTTCCACGGGAATATAGACTTACAAATCCATCACAGTAGTCGGAGTAGTGGTCCAGTGGCCAGGCTTTCTCACTTATATATAAATGAGAGCTTTTATTTCTCGACACTCCGACGCCTGGACTAATGTTCAACAGACTGCAAAGGACTCGCATTGCGTGTCCTAAAGCGACCTTGCAGCTGCAGAGTCCAATAATATTCCTGTTTCTTTCCATGAGACGTATGTGTTTGTGCATAAATCTCAGCAAATTCTTTGGAAATACCGCTGCATCTACATCTACAATAAACATATATACATCATCTGTATAGGTAGCAATATGGTGTCTTAATGTCAACATCAGTTTGACACTGAGAATGTACCAACTTTCCAGCAATTCCTCCAAAAATCAGCATATCTTTGTACTCTTCTTGTTCCTTCCAGAGAACATTCATCAGGGATTGGTTTTGTACAACTCCGGAGACAAAGTTATAGCCAAAGTTTAAGCTGAGTGCTTCCGGAATCCAAGTGAGTCGAGCTGCACTGCGTAACTCAGCTTCGACTGCAGCAGGATTGGTTCTAATATAAATATGCACGCGAACTGGTCTCCGGTTTGAATGCATGAGTATGATATGAAGAATGGTTAGAATTATGTACAGACAGCAAACTTTAATCACTCTGCTCATTTTGGGGCTGTTTCGCCAATTTACAAATAGAAAGCAGATTTTACAATCACAATCACAACTACAAATGGGGCGTTTGTATTTCTGTCTGTACAGGGTCTGTCAAAAAAAGCAACCCCGCAATTTTTTTTTCTTTTGCAACCGTGAATCTCTACCGATTTGAATGAATTGTTTTTCGAATGAAAGATTGATAAATTCTTGAGAGATTGGTGAAATTTTTATTAGGATACTCTGCTTAATTCTTGAGATATTTGCTCTCAAATTCGAAACAGATTTTGGCAAATAACAAGAGCGATTCTGTTACACTTCACAATAAAACAGATTCCTACTACTCCTGAAGGCATATCCGCACTTTACTGGTGAAGTAAACTCGAGTATGTGTTACTGTGGGCAGGTATTGAGAAAGTACCTAATGTCTAGGTATCAGGTACATTGTATTCGAAAAATACCCAATCAGGTATCAGGTACAGGTAGGTATTGACAAAAATACAGGTATCAGGTATTAGGTATCAGGTATTCTCCCATAAAAGTTGAAATTCGGATTTTTAGCCAAAAACCACTCAAAAACGCCCATTTTGGCTCAAAATGCAGCTAAAATCCGATTAGTTCCAATCATTTTTTAGATTTTTTGGGTGAGAAAGTGCCAAAAATGCTAAAAAGCACTCTCAAAATTATCACAGGGGGTGCCGAATCCAGTGTTGCGAGGTCTGCAGACCAAAAAACCCCCAAATCAGAGAAAAAATTCCCCCAGAAAACCCCAGACTTTTCAAAAATACCTTCCCAAAAATCCCCCCAGATTTAAAAAGTACTTTTTAAAGCTGATGGAAATCTAAATTTCACATTCCAGCATAAGATAGATAGTGACAAACAGAAAGTGAATTAAATTTATTACATGTACAACTAAATTGTAAATTATAATCTTAACAAATCACTCAAATTACGATCAGACCAGGCATCAGACAGCAAAGAAAACTACACCACAGAATTATGGATAAAATTTTTTAAAATTTTGTTTCAAGTTATGACACGGTTTAGTTTACTTCACGTTGATTCTAATACAGGTTTTATATAATGCCGCGTACCCACGCAATATTTCTAATTTTT
>JASANB010005954.1:0-28010 GCA_030248155.1 Sabatieria punctata | reverse complement strand
TTTTCATGCCTGCGCTGCGTTTTCCGTTGGCGATGGAACGACGGTTGCGCAATAAATCTGCAGTGCACTCTAGCCACCTCATCCAAGCAATAATAATACGTAATAAACTAATTAACTGCTTTGTGTGCATTCTATTTGAGCGAAATTTGAACTGAAAGTACCGGAGTTTTCCTCCTATAAGACCCCTCCGGTTATAAGTGGGTTTCTTTTCTGATTATATGACCCGGATCTTATAGTAGGTGGTCAGAAAGCAGGGTCTGTCAGGGGGCATTTTCCAGTTATAAGACTCGGGTCTAAGGTCAAAATGTTGTTTTCGTGTACATTTTTACAAGATAGCTAATCAATATGGTGTTTTTGAACCCAGGTCGTTCAAGAATCGTTCTAAAACCTGCGTAATCTTGGTAAAATTCTTGATTTGATAGGTTTAGATAGCTGCTGTAAGCATATTGGAGCTCCTAAGTTGCCTAAGTTTTCAAAACTTGTTTAAAACTGAGCTATTCAGAGTTAATCGTACAGTCAGTTGTTGCAAAGATCAAAACCAGTGCATTTCATGCTTTTCTTTCAGAAGATCGAGTTTTGATAGTAAAATATATATTTTCCGCCTACAAGACCCAGATCTTATAACTGATGCAAAAATGTGACTCCAAATTTAGGCATTTTCCGGTTATAAGACCCGGTCTTATAGGTGGAAAACTCCGGTACCATTACTTTGTGTTTCCTTTTTTGAAGGAACTCTGGTAGTAGTGCGAGTAATGTTTTACTTATGAGACAACGAATACAGCACTACTGAATACATTACACACAATAACACATGCAAATAGTACAGACCTTTTAGCTACATTTAAGGGAAGAAGGAATAAAGTTGTACGTTACAGCTATTTTAAAACTGAAACCTAGTATATTATATTGTTTCCTTTTATTTCCTTTATCGTCGCTTTATGTCATTTCCTTTATCAACTCGGCTCAAATTTTCGGGGTATATTTAGCACGACAACCGGTTTTTTTAACGCAGTGCAAAACACAGAACTATTCAAGAATGTGATAGAAGTTTTTTTGAGGAATTGTATAAATCGATTCTGTATTGATTTTAAAATTCAAAACACATCTTCGGTTCTTGTAAAGCAATTTTACCTATGCTCAGTTCAAAATCGAGCTGAATTTATTCAGAATCTCTAAACTACTTCTGCTAGAAAGCCTCGATCGTACAATGTACAGTCCCGCTCTCAAAGTGCCCGTCCAAGTGTCCAATTGGATCCAAGTGGTCAAAGCTAGTCCAAGTTGTTCCAAGTAGATCCAATTGGACTCCAAGTGGATCCAAGTAATTTCCAAGTAGTGTCCAAGTGTTTTCCAAGTTGGTAATCTGACGCGGCATCCCTCCGCTAAGCTAGGGCTATTGTATTGCAAGCACCAAGGTCAACTGGGCAGACTTGCCTATACCTACGCTTAGAAACTGGCATGTCCGCAGCTGGACACCCAGCCACAGCTCCTTAACATTAGGCGTAGAGCGCAGGATGTGATACATGTATGTAGGTAGCCCGCCGCCCAGCTGCATGTAAATTATGCTGCCAGTTACGTTACCTGCGCAGCATGGCCCAGTTGCTGCCTTATCTCGTCAGTGCGTACGTTTAGCAGGGCCTGTGACGGCGGCCTACGATCTGCCACTTCATTTATTAGTCTGTTTGGTGGTAAAACTTTGGTTGTACCTTCGGTTCGCAGGCAAGGCTACAACTACAGAGGGCACCGGACAGATCAGAAAACCGTGACTAGTGCTTTGACACATAAGCATTTGGCCTACCGGCCCTCAAATATTTTTCGGTGTGCATTTGACCCTTGCAATTGCTACTCTAATTTCATTATATGCATAAGTATGACAGTTGCAGATGACAGGCTACAGAAACAAACCATAGGTGACTCTATCGATTTTGACTTTCAGGTCCAAAAGGGGCGTGCCGCAAGATGGAGGCGATTAAGGCGATAACAAACGGTGTCTTTAACCAATTCTTGCTTTAACCTAACTGTCTAAAGTAGAGTGCGAACTGGTATTGGGTATTGGGTGTATTGGGGTGTTTTCCAGGTATTGGGTATTGGGTATTGGGGTATTTTACCCCCAATACCCAATACTAATTGGGACAGGTAAAAATATGGACAAATCGTTGTTGACCTTAAAAATTGATCTACAAAAATCGAAAAAGTTAGTCGATTATTCGGTTTAGTAAGCTGTTTTCGTGTTAAGGAGCCGTCCATAAACGACGTCGTTCCAAAATTCCGATTTTTCGGAGCCCCCTCCCCCGAAAATCTAAAATAAAAATGATACCAGTACCATAATGTACCAGTACCGTACCCATGGCTATTGCGGTGGTTCACGCAATTTCCGGCCGAACTAGGAAAAAATTTGCCAGAAGAAACACGACTGAATTACGTTGAAATACCAAGTGAAGTACCAAAACTGCTAAGTCTGAAAAATTTACGCTTCAGATTACTTCTTAATGCTTTCTGAAAAGCTAATTTTTCAAAATTTTCTCGACCTGCTTGGGCAGCGGCTCAACCAGGGCTCTTAAAAATTTCAATTCCAGTGAAAAAAATCTTGTGTTCGCAACTGGAATGTCCAGTGAAATTGCAATTTTCCCCCCGTATTGGTATTGGATTGGGTATTGGGGTATTGGGGTATTGGGGGTCTCAGGTATTGGTATTGGGTATTGGGTATTGGGGTATTGGGTTTTTTAGGTATTGTTCGCACTCTAGTCTAAAGGTTTTGAAGCTAATTGGTGTAAGTAATTGCGCGAAACATAAGCCGTATTAACTGGCCGGCTTTGTAAAAGTTTTCCTGTTAAAAACGGCAGGACTATAATTGCGGTAATTGTGGCAAACAAATATTCGGTATTAGTGGCTAGAAAGCGATTAGAGAGGGTTGAGCAGCAGACAAGCGGCCTTTGTTTACTTGAGTGAGGAAGCTCAATTATGACACCCTATTATTTGCGGGTCAGCACTGTCCAGGTCAGATTACACTAGCCCAAGCCAGGCGGACGGCTTCGGCCAAGTGTTCTCCAAGCAGCTTCCGGTATACCGGTTATTTTGGAAATGCCTAGGTATTTGGAAATTGGTATTGTTTATCCAGTTTAGTGTAATTTTCACTGAAAATTTCCTACGATTACAATGTTTTCTTTGTAAATTGACACTTTTGCGAAGTTCATTCTATTCACGATGTCCTTACAAAGTACCGAAGTTGAATGATTTTTGGTCCTCTGACCTGACCAGTTGTCATAACACAGTTGCTTTGCAATTAGAAAGCTCTAGTGTATGTTTGGCATAACTTCACACTGCTCCTTATTATCACCTACATTGTACATTGATGTACAGTACATTCATCATGGCACTGTTCGTTAGGTCTCTATACTATTGTATACTGGCAGGTCTTATAACTACGGTACACATGGAAACATTTCTCTTAGCCCAAATTATTTATAGAATCGATTTTCACTCGAGTGTGGAACCGAAAATAATTTTTAGAAAATTGCTAGGAACTGCAAAAATCCCACTGCTTTTAATGAATTTCCTAGCCTCTGACCTGTTAAATGCCTAAACCTTTAGTCTTGGACCTTGGAAATTCAGTGTGCAAAACATTTTCAGGAAATACCGAATAAATACCGGTATACTGGTATTTTCTCGAATACCTACCCATACCGAACCGATTCTCAGGTATGCTGAAAGATACCAATACCGAACCCACTCCCAAGCAATAGTAGGCTGCCCACTCTCTCGGTTGTGCCATGCCCCAAGGAAAGTGTGTGCAGTGAGCAGTTAGACCAAAGCATGGGCTTTCAGTATTTTGGCGAAGTGTCTCAGTTCATCGTCGTTCACTTCTTTGGTGGTCAGCGATCCGCTCCCAATTCGTGGCAGTCGTTTCACTTCGAAATCAAACCCAAACGAACTTCTCCGATGTTTCGGGCTCGAACGGGCACTCTTGGTCTCTGGCATTTGACGCGGCAGAAAATCCGGCGTCTCGCCTGAAACCCAACCCGTCTGAGACCTCTAGCGTACCGATTTGTAATGCAACCTGTTAGTAATAAAATGCGGCAAACACTCACGCACTGGGGTACCAATTCCATATTGACCTAGTCGGTAGCTAGATTTTAAAAGGGTTAGACTGATTGTGGTTGAAGTTGAGACTTGAGTCTTCCGAGTAGTGCAATAATACCTCGTTTAGCTTCATAGAAGAGTGCGATTTCCTCTTCACTCACGCCCTCCACGCCAAGGCCCATATAACTAAGGTTGGCGGCCAAGGCCCGTTCTGCCGTCAGTGGGTTGGGCGGTTGCGTCTTGCTGCCGATCAACACGTCCTTCAGCTCGATGCCTCCCAGACGCCCGTCTCTTGCTGTGGCGACAGCTTGTCTCAGCATGCTTTGACTCTCGGACCGAGGCAGAGACAATGGTTTGCTGGAACGTCCGCTTTCCCCAGCACGCGCTCTCGGAATGCGGTCCAGCTGTGGTGAGCTAGCTGAATGCTTCATCGCTCTGTCACTGGGCTGCCGTTTGGACTGCGGCTAGAAGCGGATAAGATGCCTGTCTCTCCATTAGGATGACTTGCATGTCCTTTGTGAAACCCGATCCTCCGGCACGGATGCACTTAGATCAATACAGGTGTAATTAGCTACGCATCAGTTTGACTTATTCTTTATTGATATCTCATAGGCTGCTCACAAATATAGCCTCTATTTCGTTGCATACGTACAACGTGCCTATCCTCTTATAATAACATGCATCACCGAAACCTGAGACAGTTGATATTTTATCACAGATAGCATTTTCTTCAGGGTTGCCAGGTTGGGGGTTTTACCCCCAAATCTGGGGGTATTTTGCCACCATTTGGGGGTGAAAATTTCATCTGGGGGGGGGGGAATGGGGGGTGTGGAAATTTTTTTGGGGGTTGGGGGTATTTTGGGGGAATTTGCTAAAATTTAGGGGATTTTTTGGGGGTTTCGGGAGTTTTAAGAATTTTCTTCTTCGGACTAATGATCGAATGTTATTTTTTACCAGTGATGAATCAAACTTCAACACATTGTTTGAAAAAATGTAATTTCATCGATCTGTCCACCAAAAAAAATCGAGGTACGACATGCTGTATTCTGAAGAACTTTTATGAGGAACTTTCAAAACTCTACGTTAGAAATTGTTTTGCAACAGTGAAAAAAATTAGAAATATTGCGTGGGTACACGGCATTATATAAAAATGTATATTAGAATCAACGTGAAGTAAACTAAAACCGTGTCATAACTTGAAACAAAATTTTAGAAAATTTTATCCATAATTCTGCAGTTTTCTTGCTGTCTTATGCCTGGTCTGACTGATCGTAATTTGAGTGATTTGTTACAGAATTATAATTTACAATTTAGTTGTACATGTAATAAATTTAATTTTTTCTGTTTGTCACTATATCTATCTTATGCTGGAATGTGAAATTCAGCTTCCATCAGCTCTAAAAGTACATTTTAAATCTGGGGGGATTTTTGGGGGTATTTTGAAAAGTCTGGGGTTTTCTGGGGGAATTTTTTCTCTCATTTAGTGGTTTTTTGGTCTGCAGACCTGGCAACACTGATTTTCTTTTTCAATCACTCTCAGCCGAACAGCTAGCCCACGGTGCAGTGTGTGGTATCATTGGATGTTATAGATCTTCAGGCAGTTGTCTTCCAGAACACCTTGCTTTTCTTCTTCAGAGGCGGTCAGTTCGGCAATGCATTGACTGTAGGCGGCATAGACAGTGCCATACGAGTGAGCGTTCATCAAGCAGACTGGCCAATCACTGCCGTAGAAGCAACGTTCTGGCCCAAACAACCTCACCACTTCCTCAACGCACAAATGTATATACGTAAAGTGAAGGCAAAAAGCCGCCTATATGTGTAAAACGGGAATCTATCAGAAGCCCACTCATTTTTCCTGGAAATCAGTGACTACCGTAAGACGCGACAATTTCGTACTCAGACAGTACCGCCAACAACGCAATTACCGATATAGATTTTACCCTTCTGCTTAGTTTTATGCTCAACTTTAGAATACTGAACTAATTTAAGCATTAGTTCATGCTCTAGCTTAGTTTTAGACCAATGGCTAGGCCTCAGTTAATTAAACAGATCAGCCACCCTACCAAGTTTTTGTCTATGATTGGGCAGAAGAGATGACATCGACGTCGCGTCAATTAGCCAACTGACTGGGACCGTACGTCGTCGGGCTGCCGTATCTGACCAATTAAATTCCCGACAAAAGCCGAATTTGATTTTAGACGGAAGCAGGGCTTCCGATAGATTCCCTTCGTACTGCCATTTTTCAGGCTTTCCGAAGAAATTCAAATGGCTGTTATTACAATGTGCGTCAATTTTGGTCAGAATCAAAAGATTTTTTGAAACGATTTTGCTATTAGCTTACGGATTGTGTTAGCCAAATCCTAGAATAAAGGCCTTCCTTCTGTGGCCCATCCGAACTAAAGAGATCGGCGTTTTCAGACGTCAAGTTTATCTCTATATATGTACACATCTCAAGAACGTCTCTTCCAATCTCTCCCAAATTTTGCATATTAACCGATTCTTAAACTAACGTTGATCCCTGAAAAGGGACCGTCCATAAACGACGTCGTTCCAAAATCCCGATTTTTCGGACCCCCCTCCCCCAAATCGCCTTGCGTCGTTTATTGGGACCCCTCCCCTACGGCGACGTCGTTTTCGGGTTCCCCCCCATAAAAGTGCAGTACATGCAGTGCTGTCATTTTTGCCATACTGTACAATGAATTGAATAGATCCCTTCAACCATTCTGGGATGCTTTTCTGTATGTAGAAATCTTTGACAGAATGTACATAAATCGAAAATAATACATTCCAAAAATAAGTTCCAATAAGTTTCCAAAAATTCAGAAAAAAACGACGTCGTTTTTTGCTAACCCCCTCCCCTTCTGATGCGTCGTCTATCGTCGCATTTCAGCCGATCCCCCTGCCGCTCCCCCTCTGGAATCCAATCCGGCAGTTTTTACTTTTAGGATAGGTGTAAGAAATTAGCATTGATAAAGATGAGGGTTCTGCCTTCTGAATATAAAGCAGGGCAGTAAGGCCTCAATTAGATGTTTGTTGTGTGAGCTTAGTCAACGCGATTGTAATCCACATTAGCAATAGCAATTTAGCAAATGCGTCCTTGTGTCACGACCTTTTTGTACCTTGATGTAGGGTCTGAGGTGATCGACTGTCCAACCTTGCATAGCTTCAGTAACCAAACCAGATCTGCAACAAGACAGAGAATACTCGGCCTCAAAATAAAATTAGTGAAGAAAATCAGAGCTGCCGATATAAGAGGGACGGCGTAAATAGTTGAGAGAAATCGTAGACTCAGTCACATACATTTTGACAACGACGTTTGGCAATGCTGCCATTTTCTGCATCATCGCATACCATTCTGAGGTTTTGCCGTCGATTATGGACGGATTGGCACAATGGTCCACTACGTATTTCAACCTGAATTGTGTCAGCATCGCACAATTAATTCTGATACAAATAGAAAGAATTAGAAAACCTGGGAAAACGTTCCGCAATGTCCAGCAACTTAGTATAGGGACTGACGTTGAAGCGAGCCATGTCAAGCGGTATGTTTTCCTTTTCCAGAACTGCTATCGACTCATAAACGAGTGGGTTTTCGAGGAATTGCACGATTTCTTTCTCGTTTGGCGGAATGTAACGCGCACCAACGAACTGAGGATATTCTCTAAGCGTTTTTATTTCCTCTGAGATTACCTGAAACCTGCGCCAACTACCAAATTCACGTACCAACCAGGCCACCTTAAAATGTCACCACCACAACCCTACGATCCGATCCGATGTGTGGGGGGACCTTACAGCCCTACGCTCAGACCTGTGCGGTCCATTGCGCCACCCCCGTGGTTCGTCATCTCGGACGTTTCCCTTCTATCACTGCCAGCCACTCTAGCCATGCTGTTGGGCGCCAGGTACTAAGAGAGTGCCTGGCGCGTTGGCATCATGGTGCTGTCAGCTCCCAACGGCCGCCCGGCCCTACGGACTAAACCGGTATAGGCCTTATTGCTGGTTTCTCAGACAGCTCCTGACGTCGTTGATCATCTACTCCAACGTGGCATGCTTTTGGAGCGGCTTCGGTGCAACGGCAGATCCAGTCGGTTCCCATTTTACCTACTCGCTGTAACCAGCTTTCGGTGGCCTGGGTGGAGCGTTGTGCCGACGACCAACTCTTTGCGGCAAGAAACTTGCCGCTCCGAGAGGATGAGCGCACGACGCCGCTCACAGTGGCCATGCGGCTTAAACCACTACACCAACTGTGCCGGCCACCACAACCCTTTCCCAAAATCCTAGGACGGTACCGGGAAGGCAACTGCGAACAGGTTTAACGGTTGGAAAAACAAAAATTGGAACTGCTTAGAAAATAATGATTTTGGAACCTTACATGTAAATAGGTTTTAGAATTGCATTTGAATTGTTGAATTAGAATTCACAGTACATACATACGTGTATGTACAATTACGCAGCACTCCGAACGTACTGTAGTTTTCTCGTCCATACAGCACACCGTCCGTTCTACTAGTCAAAAAGTTGAACTTGCTCACACGACACGCACATATACCTGGGCGCCGTTAGTAAAGGAAAGGCCTGCCACTACGCCGCGAATGATTGGATGCGTCTTTGCCATCTCACAAAGCCAAACTGCAAACAGCAACACCAGAATTTGCAATAAACATGCAAGTACTGTATATGTACCTGACTCTTCGATACATTCGTTTGCTACGTTCACAAATACCCCGCCTTTTATAGGCGTTTCTTTTGCTGCCTCCTCGTAATCTTCTATGTTGAAGTCTCTAAAGCTACTACAGTCTGTACTGTGATTTTAATATATAAATATTAAAATAAAACCATTGTTAATTAATAGCGCCATTTTAATAGTATTAAATTTATATCAAAATATTTACTAAATTAAATTATAAATACACATGAGGGCCGGCTCCCAAGCCCGATTTTTCGGCAAAAGTCCCCCAGCGGATTTTTGGGGCGACCAGAAAACCTACTTTTGGGTTTCAAACTTAAGAAAAATTTAGTCCGGACAATATATTCTGTAGCACAAAATTGGGTTTTCGCCCACTCTAGAACCCAAAACAGGGTTTCTGTAAGGCTTTAGACATCCTAAATAGGGTTTTTAGACTGCTTAGAAACCCTGATTATGGTTTTAGGTTACTTTCAAACTCTGGTTAGGGTTACTTTCAAACCGTAAACAGGGTTTTTAGTAGAGTGCGAACAATACCTGAAAAACCCAATACCCCAATACCCAATACGCCAATACTTGCGTAGCTGAGCCAGAAATTGCATTTCAGTGAAAACAGGCACATTCCAGTGGTGTACACAGGATTTCTTTCACAGGGATTAAAATTTCGAAGAGACCTGGTTGGGCCATTTTCCAACTAGGGCGAGAACTTTTTGAAAAATTAGCTTTAAGAACGCATTTAGAAGCCGTTCTGGAGGGTAAAATTAGCAGAAATTAACAGTTTTAGTCCATACATGATCTACTATATTTCAAATTTTGGGCGGATTTCTTTTTCGTGCTCCACCGGAAAGGGGTGTACCAGATCCGTACTCCCTTAGTACAGTATTAATACATTGTACATTCTGTATCACTAAAAGTGAGAAATTTCAATTGAATCACAAAATTATCTTCAGTAACAACAGAGAAATTGCACTAATTACTAGTGTACTACTTAACCTAATACCAGTTCGCACTCTACTTGAAATCATGAACAGGATTTTAGCACTGATTAGAGCACCTAGAAAGGGTTTTAGGTTGATCAGAAACCCTAAACAGGGCTTAAAAACTGCATTCAAATCACTAAATAGGGGTTTTTAGTAATGTTATAACTCAAAACAGGGTTTTGCGGCCGCTTTAGAATCGAAATTAGGGTTCTCTCGGCTATTATTTCAGTTACAAAACGCATTTCAATATGTACTTTATTGTTGAATTCAATACGTAGTTTGAGCGCAAAACAGCTTTTTATTGCATTTGTTGCTTCACTATTCGGTTTTTTAAGGCATTTCTTCAACCAGAACACGGTTCTTAAGGCATTTTTATCCAAAACGGGGTTTTTAACGCTCTTTCCGGTCCAAACAGGGTTTTAAAGCCATATTCGCCTCAAAATCGCTAAAAAAAGGTCGACAAAGTCGACTTTTTACCACAAAAAGGTTGCAAAACCCACTTTGGACTTGGTCCCAAAACCCAATTTGGGAATTGAAAACTGACCCAGCGACATATACTGTAGAACGCACCTAAACGTACAGCCCATAGCTTCGGCAGTACCGGGCAGTTGATAGGACGGGTACTTCCCAAGACTCCAGATGTCTACAAATATACATATTTCAAACCACACACACAGTATGGAAGCTTTACGAAAATGGCCGTCCATATTGGTCGATAGATATTCAGTCCTTATAAGTTTCAACTGTTCCTATAATAAAGTTTGGGGCTAGCGCATCTGCTCCTCTTAGTTAAACGGTTACTGTAGGCTCAATCGATTTTAGGCTGTTCACACTCGTGCAGTGACTAAGCTTTAAGAGCGGCAAGGTTAAACAACCAGTAATCAATTGAAAAGATACAGGGTGTCCCAAAACAAAACAATAGACACGTTTCTTTTTTGGTCAAATAGGTTGAAAGATTGGCGCCAAAATTCGGGGTATTTAATGCATTAAGATTCCATTCACTGACTGAGATTGGCACTGCGGCGAGAAAATGTATTAAATTCCTAATGGTCTATTTTTACTAAACTCATAGCAACTCGATAATTTTTGAGTAACGTACTAAACTGAAAGAGCGAATTAACAGTAGTTACTAAATTTTACTTACTAAATTTATATTTGAAAAGTTTTAACTAACTTTTACTAACTAACTATATTTTCCTTCGGAACAACACTGCACGCTTCCTGCTTACAATATCTGTTCTAGACGCAAATCATCATGTGATTTTTCATAGCCATTTTTCTTCAATAAATAAGTCCCAAGTACACAACATAGTGTGACTTCTAACTGGTGTGCAAATTGGTTTGGAATGAAAGTTCGGCTGCTAACCTCTGGAGCCCTCATTTGAGTGTCCACTGAGAACAAATTACTGATTTGCCTGAGCTCCCGTTGTCACGACAACCAGTTGAAGTGCTGGTACCCCTTAGAAACAAACGGTAGAGATGTTCAAGTAAAGAAAAGTTTTCACTTGTTCCTATTGGAAAAACTATTCTTAACTCAAAATGCGATCGAAAAATCAGTCTTTATAACCCCAACTAAACACGAATCAACGTTCCAAAACTGTCATTAGTGAAAGGCTTCGTTTTTTGTTTTTTGGTTAAATAGGTTGAAAGATTGGCGCCAAAATTCGGGGTATTTAATGTATTAAGATTCCATTCCCTGAGATTGGCACTTTGGCAAGAAAATGTATTAAGAGTCAGTCTCTGAACCGATCGAGTCTTGGTCCTTTGCCATATTCAGACCCCAAAAATGAAACTTTGGCATGGAGGGCTCAAAGTTGGATGACTAATACGTATGGATAGGTTATATAACCACCGCAAAGGATATCCCGATTCGACGCTCCACGCTCGAGATACGGCCTTCTGAAAATCGGTCCGCTTAACTATGGGACCAAAATTTCAAAATCGAATTTCTAGCGCACTAATCAGTGTTGGGACTTAAAAATTGGGGGTTTAGGGTAACTTTTAGAGTACTTTCAGAATCAACGGTCGAATTGCATTTTCAATGAAAAAAATTTTTTTCGACCGCCTTTGGAGCCCCGTAGCTCGTCTGGAACCCCGCCTACACCGTTTTTTTTATTCCAGAATATTGTAGCGCTATCAATTCCCTACAGTTTGGTATAAGCCACATTGGCTAACCCGTGGAAGAAAGTGGTGAAATATGGCTTCAAAGTTGAAAAATCCTCAAATTTTTAGTTTTGTTACTGCACCAAAATTTCCTGCTGGAGTTTCTACCGCACTAATCAGTGTTGGGTCTTGAAAATTGGGGGTTTGGGGTAACTTTTAGAGTACTTTCAGAATCAATGGTCGAATTCCATTTTCAATGAAAAAAATTTTTTTCGGCCCCCTTTGGAGCCCCCTAGCTCATCTGGAACCCCCCCTACACCGTTTTTTTATTTCAGAATATTGTAGCGCTATCAATTCCCTACAGTTTGGTATAAGCCACATTGGCTAACCCGTGGAAGAAAGTGGTGAAATATGGCTTCAAAGTTGAAAAATCCACAAATTTTTGCTAGAAACTGAAAATTTCGTGCAGTACCAAAACTAAAAATTTGTGGATTTTTCAAGTTTGAAGCCATATTTCACCACTTTCTTCTGCGGGTCAGCCAATGTGGCTATACTAAACTGTAGGGAATTGATAGCGCCACAATATTCTGAAATAAAAAACGGTGAGGGGGTCCAGAGAGTAGGGGACCAAAGGGGGTCGAAAAAAATTTTTTCGTTGAAAATCGAATTCGACCGTTGATCTGAAAGTACTCAAAATTACCCAAACCCAAATTCAAGTCCCAACAAGATTAGTGCGCTAGAAACTCCCGCAGGAAATTTTGGTGCAGTACCAAAAAACTAAAAATTTGAATTTTTCAACTTTGAAGCCATATTTCACCACTTTCTTCCACGGGTTGCCAATGTGACTTAACAAACTGTAGGAATTGATGCGCTACAATATCTGGAAAAAAAAAAACGGTGTAGCGGGTTCCAGACGAGCTACGGGCGGTCGAAAAAAAATTTTTTCATTGAAAATGCAATTCGACGTTGATTCTGAAAGTACTCTAAAAAGTTACCCTAAACCCCCAATTTTTAAGTCCCAACACTGATTACCTAAAAACCAGAGCTAAGTTCCTAATGGTTTATTTTTACTAAACTCATAACTAAGCAAGTCGAAAACTTTTGAGCAGGGGGGGGTCCGACCGGAACAAATATCAAAATATGATGGGCGCCATCAAGCTCAGCGCAAGTACCGACGGTGTGCCTTAACCGATCCGGTCGTGTTACCCACCGTTCGATAGGTCTTTGCGTTGGCTTTCAAACGAGCTAAGCAGCGCCGTCATGCAACCATGTTTGCGCGCGAAATTCAAATTTTCGTGACTCGGCTCTATTATTTGATTTTCTACCTAAACGGGAAACGTTGCCATTTTTGCATTTTTGATCGTAGGTCAATGCGCCAACCGTCAAACGACGCAGCGTGACGAGATCTACAGTTTCCAGGCATCGCCATCGTTCTGCGCCTTCCGGCGCCAACACTAGATGTCTGAGAGTGAAGCAGCCGAATTTGGCCGTTTTTGCCAATTATTCCTGAGTAGTTTTCAGACCATAGTTCACTTCGCGGTTGACAGATTTAGCTGTTTCATGCACGAAAACACTCCTAATTGAACGCAGAATGCTAATAACACAACCGGGGCGCTCGGCACTCCAAGCAATCCACTGTAGGACCTCCAGTATCAGCATTACCCAACTATCGTGAAAAAGTATGTCAGAAAGATGATCGATTTTCTCACTAACGAAAAACAAATTTGCATATCTGCTGAATACGATTTTGAGAGCACATCAAGAGCTTTCATTCGGTGTATTACATGCCCTTGTAGCATATCGGCAATATGGTGTTCATTTGCGATTTTTCTTTTTTGTATGATATGAGAGCTGGATTTTTGACAGTTTTTGGTCTGTTTCTTGCGCAAAAATGATCGCATCGAGTCCGTTCTGCTATCAAATAATTTGCCAGTGTCCGATACGTCTTTTGGTGGATAGTTTATTTGGATTGGTCCACGCCAGGGGGTCTGACTGGAGCAAATCTCAAAATATTATGGGCGCCATAAAGCTCAGCGCACGTACCAACGGTGTGCCTTAACCGATCCGGTCGTGTTACCCACCGTTCGATAGGTCTTTGCGTTGGCTTTCAAACGAGCTAAGCAGCGCCGTCATGCAACCATGTTTGCGCGCGAAATTCAAATTTTCGTGACTCGGCTCTATTATTTGATTTTCTACCTAAACGGGAAACGTTGCCATTTTTGCATTTTTGATCGTAGGTCAATGCGCCAACCGTCAAACGACGCAGCGTGACGAGATCTACAGTTTCCAGGCATCGGCATCGTTCGACACCTTCCGGCGCCAACACTAGATGTCTGAGAGTGCAGCAGTCGAATTTGGGCGTTTTTGCCACTGATTCCTGAGTAGTTTTCAGGCCATAGTTCACTTCGCAGTCGACAGATTTAGCTGGTTCATGCACGAAAACACTTCTAATTGAACGCAGAATGTTAATAACACAACCTGAGCGCTCAGCAATGCAAGCAATCCACTGCAGGACCTCCAGTATCAGCATTACCCAACTATCGGGAAAAAGTATGTCAGAAAGAAGATCGATTTTCTCGCTAACGAAAAACAAATTTGCATATCTGCTGAATACGATTTTTAGAGCAGATCAAGACCTTTCATTTGGTGCATTACATGCCCTTGTAGCATATCGGCAATATGGTGTTCATTTTCGATTTTTCTTTTTTGTACGATTTGAGAGCTGGATTTTTGACAGTTTTTGGTCTGTTTCTTGCGCAAAAATGATCGCATTGAGTCCGTTGTGCTGTCAAATGAATCGCCACGGTCCGCTGCGTCTTTTGATGGATAGCTTATCTGGATTGGCCCACGCATTTTATAGTTATAGTTCAAGATCATCTGAAATTCATGACAAATCTGCCTTTTAAATCAAGTAAGTGCATCCAACTGGACTTACAGTAGTATATGATACTATAACTATAAAATGCGTGGACCAATCCAAATAAGCTATCTGTTGGGTGGAAATTCCTCCGAAAAAAGTTCCTCCGGTGGACATTCCTCCGGTTGAAATTCCTCCGTTTATGATTCCCCCGAAAATAATTCCTCCGTTTTAAATTCCTCCTGGTGGAAATTCCTCCGTTTTAAATACCCCCTTCTGAAATTTCCTCCGTTTTAAATTCCCCTTCTGAAATTTCCTCCGTTTTAAATTCCCCTTCTGAAGTTCCTCCGTTATAAATTCCTCCTGGTGGAAATTTTCCATCCTTTCAACTTGTGTATGCTGTGAATGGCAAGTTCCCCTCCAAGTGAGAAGAGGGACTGACACTCAGAGAACTTGCTCTTCTTCTCAGTGAACAAGGTACTTACTCTTCTTTTAAGTGAACGAGGTGACTTTGGGCTCTGACTCTGGGCTTTCACTCCAGGTAAATCGGACAGGCAGATGGGCACGTTCCCCGCCCGAGCGGGGTATAACCAGGGTTGCCAGGTTAGGAGTTTTCCTCCTAGATCTAGGAGTTTTTGATTTGGGATTGGAGGAAAATTTTGAGATTGTAGTTAGGAGGTTTTTCTGGGAGTTTTTAAGAGCCGGTTTCTCTAGGAATCGACTTTTGCTCCTTAACCTCCGGACAAATCTCAACTTTATGTCTCCGATTTGGCTAAAATTTTGTATTTTGGTTTAATTTGACCTAACTATAAAATGCGTGGGCCAATCCAGATAAGCTATCCATCAAAAGACGCAGCGGACCGTGCCGATTCATTTGATAGCAGAACGGACTCAATGCTATCATGTTTGCTCAAGAAACAGATCAAAAACCGTCAAAAATCCAGCTCTCATATCGTACAAAAAAGAAAAATCGAAAATGAACACCATGTTGCCGATATGCTACAAGGGCATGTAATGCACCAAATGAAAGGCCTTGATGTGCTCTAAAAATCGTATTCAGCAGATATGCAAATTTGTTTTTCGTTAGCGAGAAAATCGATCTTCTTTCTGACATACTTTTTTCCCGATAGTCGGGAAATGCTGATACTGGAGGTCCTACAGTGGATTGCTTGGATTGCCGAGCGCCCCGGTTGTATTATTAGCATTCTGCGTTCAATTAGGAGTGTTTTCGTGCATGAACCAGCTAAATCTGTCAACCGCGAAGTGAACTATGGCCTGAAAACTACTCAGGAATAAGTGGCAAAAACGGCCAAATTCGACTGCTTCACTCTCAGACATCTAGTGTTGGCGCGGAAGGCGTAGAACGATGGCGATGCATGGAAACTGTAGATCTCGTCACGCTGCGTCGTTTGAAGGTTGGCGCATTGACCTAAGATCAAAATTGCAAAAACGGCAACGTTTCCCGTTTAGGTATAAAATCAAATAATTGAACCGAGTCGCTAAAATTTGAATTTCGCGCGCAAACATTGTTCCATGACGGCGTTGTGTAGCTCATTTGAAAGCCAACGCAAAGACCTATCGAACGGTGGGTAACACACAGTGTTGTTCCCAGTAAATTTACTGAGTAAAAGTTACTCAGTACTTAGATATTTTGAATTAAAGTAAGTACTTTTACTTACCGGTAAAAATTTTTCTTAATTTTACTTACTGAATACCGAGTTTCAATTTTGAATTACTCAATTAGAAAAAAATTCGGTAAACTCGGTACTCGGTAATTTACTGAGTTGTTTACTGAGTAAAAGCTTCTGCAATAGGTAGGTCGCCGCACCTGTGCAAGAAAATATACGGTTTTTCTTTCGCTAATAGATCTGCTATAAACGACCAAAAAACACAATTTTTGCCATTTTTTTGCAATTTTCACTGCTTGCATAACCTACGTAAGCTTTCTTTGCGCGGCAGAATTGCAAACAACAGACTATCAGACGCAAAGACTATAGAAGTGGAAACTATATCTACTGCTGTTAGCTATATTTTGATTGACGTTTTTTGCATCAGTCTGATGAACTGTGAGGAAATGGCGAAAATTAGAACAAATCTTCACCCACCAATTTGGTCAGGCTTTTCATCTACAGTACATTGTAAAGCCACATCCTCTAGTCACTATGTATAGTGTGCATATTTTAAGGCTTTCCATGCATGCCAATTAGCACAATAAGTAATGCAAAATAACACAAAACATTATTAAAATTCTGAAAAGTCGAGCTACATTATCTTAAACTCATCAATCAGCAATGAAAAAGGATTCTAGTAGCTAGAAGCTGTATCAGGTAAACTTTTTTAGATAAATTGTAACATATTTCTGAATGTTGAAGGTTTTACCGAGTTTACTGAATTGTTTACTGAGTACTTACCGGGTTTTCTTTGAAAAACCCAGTACTTACTCGTACTTACCGAATTTCAAAAAATCTGGATTTACTTACTGAATACTTACCGAGTTTTAGAAATTTGAGCTAGGCACATCACTGGTAACACAACCGGATTGGTTAAGGCACACCGTCGGTACGTGCGCTGAGCTTGATGGCGCCCATCATATTTTGAGATTTGTTCTGGTCGGACCCCCCTAGCGTGGACCAATCCAAATAAGCTAACCATCAAAAGACGCAGCGGACCGTGGCGATTCATTTGACAGCAGAACGGACTCAATGCGATCATTTTTGCGCAAGAAACAGACCAAAAACTGTCAAAAATGCGGCTCTCAAATCGTACAAAAAAGAAAAATCGAAAATGAACACCATATTGCCGATATGCTACAAGGGCATGTAATGCACCAAATAAAAGGTCTTGATGTGCTCTAAAAATCGTATTCAGCAGATATGCAAATTTATTTTTCATTAGTGAGAAAATCGATCATCTTTCTGACATACTTTTTCCCGATAGTTGGGTAATGCTGATACTGGAGGTCCTGCAGTGGATTGCTTGCATTGCTGAGCGCTCAGGTTGTGTTATTAACATTCTGCGTTCAATTAGAAGTGTTTTCGTGCATGAACCAGCTAAATCTGTCGACTGCGAAGTGAACTATGGCCTGAAAACTACTCAGGAATCAGTGGCAAAAACGCCCAAATTCGACTGCTGCACTCTCAGACATCTAGTGTTGGCGCCGGAAGGTGTCGAACGATGCCGATGCCTGGAAACTGTAGATCTCGTCACGCTGCGTCGTTTGACGGTTGGCGCATTGACCTACGATCAAAAATGCAAAAATGGCAACGTTTCCCGTTTAGGTAGAAAATCAAATAATAGAGCCGAGTCACGAAAATTTGAATTTCGCGCGCAAACATGGTTGCATGACGGCGCTGCTTAGCTCGTTTGAAAGCCAACGCAAAGACCTATCGAACGGTGGGTAACACGACCGGATCGGTTAAGGCACACCGTCGGTACGTGCGCTGAGCTTGATGGCGCCCATCATATTTTGAGATTTGTTCCGGTCGGACCCCCCCCCTGCTTTTGAGTAACTTACTAAGCCGAAAGAGCGAATTTGGTTACTAACTTTTACTTACTAAACTCAAATTTGAAAAGTTTTAACTACTTTTACTAACTATATCTTCCTTCGGCACAACACTGCACGCTTCCTGCTTACAATATCTGTTTTAGACGCAAATCATCATGTGATTTTTTCAAAGCCATTTTTTCTTCAAAATAAGTAAGTCCCAAGTACACAACATAGTGTGACTTCTAACTGGTGTGCAAATTTGTTCGGAATGAAAGTGCGACTGCTACTGTTGATTGGGTATACCGAACCCATACCGAAAAATGGGTATTTTTGCGAATACCTACCCAATAAATACCTACCGATTCCAGGTATTTTAATAAATACCCATACCGGGTATACCGATTATTTTGGGAATACCCAGGTATTTGGGAATCGGTATTTTTTTGTGCAGATTAGTGCAATTTTTATCGAAAATTCCCTATGATCACTTTGTTTTCTTTGTAATTTTGCATTTTTTTGGGCATGCAGAAACAAAGTCTATTATGATATCCCTAAAAATATCGAATTTGAAGGATTTTTAGCCCTCTGACCCTACTCCCTGTCCCAAACTTGCTTTGTTATTTGAAAGCGTTGGTCTAGCTTTGGTCCAACTTCACACTGCTCCCCTTAATAATCAAGTCTCTATGTACTTGATGTACAGTACATTCACAATCAACAAAATAGCTCCACATTTTGTGACTGCTTGTTGGATCTCCATACTGTACACTAGCAGGCCTTAAAAGTACAGTACAATGGAAGCAGTGGCGTATCCAGGGGGTGTAGGCTGGGTATACCCCCCTTTGCGGTGGAGGTAGGAAGAGAAAGTCGGTCAAAAATAAGCGAAACTATGTATTAAAACTGTCTATTTTGTGCTCAGAATGCCTATTAAATGCATTTTTGAAGGCTAGATTTTCAAAATTTTCTCGCCCTTGTCGGGCAGAAGCCCAACCAGGCCACTTTAAACTACTAAAACTTCTAATTTCTGTTAATTTTAAGCCTGGAATGTGTCTTTTTAAGGCAAATTTTGCTAAATTTTCTTACCCTGGTACAGTCAGGCACTTAACGCCGTTTATGGTACCGACACCATATAAGGTGCCGGTACCATATATGGTACCGGTACCGAGGGTAGTGGTACCAATTATGGTACCGGCACCATATATGGTACCGTCACCATATATGGTACCGGTACTATATATGGTGCCCCCACGTTCGGCGACTGTGGTGGTACCATACATATATGGCACCGGCACCATATATGGTACCGGTACCATATATGGTACCACTACCATATATGGTACCCCTACCCATGGCCATGGGTGCCGGTACCATATATGGTGCCGGTACCATATATGGTGACGGTACCATATATGGTACCGGTACCATATATGGTACCACTACCATATATGGTACGAAATCTGCACGGAGTGGTACCATATATGGTACCGGTACCGGAAAAACGGGAAGGTGGAGGTACATGGTACCGTCACCATATATGGTACCGGTACCATATATGGTACCACCACAGACCTCGAACGTGGGGGTACCATATATGGTACCGGTACCATATATGGTACCACCACAGGCCCCGAAGGTGGGGGTACCATATATGGTACCGGTACCATATATAGTGACGGTACCATATATGGTGCCGGTACCATATATGGTACCACTACCTACGGTACCGGTACCATATATGGTACCGGCACCTTATATGGTGTCGGTACCATAAACGGCGTTAAGTGCCTGACTGTGGTAGGGCAGCGACCCAACAGGGACTTTAAAAATTTTACACGTCCCCCCTTTCCGAAATCCTGAATACGCCACTAAATGGAAGCATTTCTTTGAGCCAAAATTTTATGGAAACAATTTTCACTTAAGTAAAACTAGAAATAATTTTAAAAAATTCCTAAAAATGCTGTAAATCCCGTTGCTTTTGATGAATTTACTAGTTTACTATTTACTTTGAAAAGACTAAATCCATGGCCTTGCCCTTGTAAATGGGAAATTCAGTGTTTTGACTTTGTAAAATATTTTCTGCAAATACCGAATAAATACCGGTATACCGGTATTTTTGCGAATACCTACCCATACCGAACCGATTCCCGGGTATGCCGAAAAATACCTACCCATACCGAACCGATTCCTGAAAATCTCATACCCAAACAACAGTAGCGACTGCTAACCTCTGGAGCCCTCATTTGAGCATCCACTGAGAACAAATTACTGACTTGCCTGAGCTCCCGTTGTCATGACAACCAGTTGAAGTGCTAGTGACCCTTAGAAACAAATGGTAGAGATTTTCAAGTAAAGAAAAGTTTTCCCTTGTTCCTATTGCAAAAAACTATTCTTAACTCTAAATGGGATCGAGAAATCAATCTTTATAACCTAGTGTTGTTATGACTACTAGTCAAAGTCAAAGTCATAGTTAATACTTTTGTGATATCGCAGTCAAACGGACAGGTAGTCAAAGTCAAAGTTTGACTACCTTCGTTACCATAAATACGTAGTCAAACGAAGACCAGGTAGTCAAACCGTTTGACTATGACTACATTTTGTTAAAAGCAGCAGTGTTTTCACCTGCATTTTACCGCTTTTTTGCTGTTGGCAACAAAATACTTTGCAAACTTGTCACTCTTCAAAGAACTTTAGAACACCAGAACCAAACACCCTGTTTTCATAAATAAGTCCCAAGTACACAACATAGTGTGATTTCTAACTGGTGTGTAAATTTGTTTGGAATGGAAGTTCGGCTGCTAACCTCTGGAGCCCTCATTTGAGCATCCACTGAGAACAAATTACTGATTTGCCTGAGCTCCCGTTGTCATGACGACCAGTTGAAGTGCTAGTGACCCTTAGAAACAAACGGTAGAGATTCTCAAGTAAAATAAAAGGTTTCACTTGTTCCTATTGCCAAAAACTATTCTTAACTCAAAATGTGATCGAAAAGTCAATCTTTATGACCCCAACTAAACATGAATG
This sequence comes from Sabatieria punctata, assembly GCA_030248155.1. Classification (NCBI taxonomy): domain Eukaryota; kingdom Metazoa; phylum Nematoda; class Chromadorea; order Araeolaimida; family Comesomatidae; genus Sabatieria; species Sabatieria punctata. The sequence goes on along the minus strand of JASANB010005954.1, from coordinate 6,804 downwards.
ATCGTTCCAATACTGTCATAGTGAAAGGCTTCGTTTTTTGTTTTTTGGTCAAATAAGTTGAAAGATTGGCGCCAAAATTCGTAGTATTTATTGTATTAAGATTCCATTCACTGAGATTGGCACTGTGGTGAGAAAATGTATTAAATTCCTAATGGTTTATTTTTACAAAACTCATAACTAAGCAACTCGATAATTTTTGAGTAACTTACTAGGCTGAAAGAGCGAACTTGGTTACTAACTTTTACTTACTAACTTCAAATTTGAAAAGTTTTAACTAACTTTTACTAACCATATTTTCCTTCGGCACAACACTACACACTTCCTGCTTACAATATCTGTTTTTGACGCAAATCATCATGTGATTTTTTCAAAGCCATATTTTCTTCAAAATAAATAAGTCCCAAGTACACAACATAGTGTGACTTCTAACCGGTGTGCAAATTTGTTCGGAATGAAAGTGCGACTGCTAACCTCTGGAGCCCTCATTTGAGTGTCCACTGAGAACAAATTACTGATTTGCCTGAGCTCCCGTTGTCATGACAACCAGTTGAAGTGCTAGTGACCCTTAGAAACAAATGGTAGAGATATTCAAGTAAAGAAAAGTTTTCACTCGTTCCTATTGGAAAAAACTATTCTTGACTCAAAATGCGATTGGAAAATCGGTCTTGATAACCCCAACTAAACACGAATCAACGTTCCAAAACTGTCATTAGTGAAAAGCTTCGTTTTTTTGTTTTTTGGTCAAATAAGTTGAAAGATTGTCACCAAAATCAGGGTATTTAATGTATTAAGATTCCATTCACTGAGATTGGCACTTTGGCGAGAAAATGAATTGAATTCCTAATGGTTTATTATTACTAAACTCATAACTAAGCAAGTCGATAATTTTTGAGTAACTTACTAAGCCGAAAGGGCGAATTTGGTTACTAACTTCTACTTACTAAATTCAAATTTGAAAAGTTTTAACTCACTTTTAGTAACTAAATTTTGCTTCAGCACAACACTGCATGCTTCCTGCTTACAATATCTGTTTTAGACGCAAATCATCATGTGATTTTTCATAGCCATTTTTCTTCAATAAATAAGTCCCAAGTACACAACATAGTGTGACTTCTAACTGGTGTGCAAATTGGTTTGGAATGAAAGTGCGACTGCTAACCTCTGGAGCCCTCATTTGAGTGTCCACTGAGAACAAATTACTGATTTGCCTGAGCTCCCGTTGTCATGACAACCAGTTGAAGTGCTAGTGACCCTTAGAAACAAACGGTAGAGATTTTCAAGTAAAGAAAAGTTTAGTTTCATTTGTTCCTATTGCAAAAAACTATTCTTAACTCAAAGTGGGATCGAGAAATCAATCTTTATAACCCCAACTAAACACGAATGATCGTTCCAATACTGTCATTAGTGAAAGGCTTCGTTTTTTGTTTTTTGGTGCTCTCAGACATGAGGAGCAAAAGCGACGTGGACTGTTGATACACTCGAGTGAGGCAGCGTCTGGTGGTCAGATGGATTCGGCGCTAGTGGGCGCCTAGTCCAGGCAAACCGAAGGGGCCTGGTGGTCCCTTCTTTAGCTGTTGTGAGTTTGGACATTTTCGGCGCGACTGTCCTGGACAAAAGAAGAAGAAGCAGAGCTCCAAATCGACACACAGAGCCGTTACTGTTGCCACTGAAGAGCTTGACTCTAGTACTGAAGCAGTCACTGAACTGTTTGCTGCGTCGGTGGGCTCAGTGGCTGTTCCTCGAAGTGGTCAGTCAGTCAGGCACTTAACCCCGTTTATGGCACCAACACCATATAAGGTGCCGGTACCATATATGGTACCACCACAGACCTCGAACGTGGGGGTACCATATATGGTGCCTGACCCAGATCTGGTACCACCACAGGCCCCGAGGGGGGGGGTACCATATATGGTACCACTACCTACGGTACCGGTACCATATATGGTACCAGCACCTTATATGGTGTCGGTACCATAAACGGCGTTAAGTGCCTGACTGTCAGTGGCTTGTGGACTCTGGTGCCTCAGCACACATGATGTCAGAGAAGGAGCTGCTGTTCTGTTACCAGGAGTTCGAGAAGCCGTAAAATTGGTCTTGGTGATGGTAGGAATGTAGAAGCGCTAGGTGTTGGTATTGTTTGCTTGAACATGCTGTTCAAGGTGAGTGAGCCTGAGCACATAATGATGTGTGATGTGCTGTATGTGCCTAAGCTTGCGTGCAATCTTTTCTCAGTTAGTGCCGCAGCTAGCAAAGGTAATGTTGTGCAGTTTACTCGGTCACAGTGCTGGAGTAGAAATGGGCATGGTGCATTGCTCGGCACTGGTGCACAAACTGTACCAACTGAATTGCGAACCAGCTTCTAAAGAGAGTGCTATCATCGCAGAGCACAGAAACGATGCAGACCTGTCACCTGTGGCACCAACGGCTGGGTCACTTGAATGAGGTGCAGCTGAAAGAAGTCGTTAAAAAGTGTCTTGCAACTGGTGTCAAAGTGCCAAAGACACAGGTGACGTCTTTCTGTGAAGGTTGCATCAGCGGAAAGATGCACAGAATTCCGTTCAAGCCAGTGGGAGGAATTCGGTCATCTCGGAAACTGCAACTTGTACACAGTGATGTCTGTGGTCCAATGCAGACAGAATCGCTGGGTGGATGAAGGTACTTCGTGACATTCATAGATGACTATATTCGCGGTGCTGCTTTGTCTACTTCATTAGAAACAAGTCTGAAGTGCTAACCAAATTCAAGGAATTCGAAGCACTTGCAGTGAATGACTGTGGACACAGAGTTGGTGCACTGAGGACAGACAATGGAGGTGAGTACATCTCAGAAGAGTTTGAAAGCTATCTCAAGTTCAAAGGAATTCTTCATCAGCTCACAGTACCCTATTCGCCCCAGCAAAATGGAGTTGTTGAAAGAATGAATCGAACTTTGGTGGAATCAGCTTGGTCCATGTTGGCTCACGCTGGATTGCTGAACAGCTACTGGGCTGAGGCTGTTGCTACAGCTGCATACATCAGAAACAGGGTGCCGACAAAGGCCATCAGTGGAAGCATGAGTTCGTATCAGCGGTGGCATGGCAGAAAGCCAAACGTCAGTCATCTGACAGTATTTGGTTGCATGGCCTATGCATATGTGCCTGATGTGCAGAGAAAGAAGTTGTACAAGAAAGCTGACAAACTATGTTTCATTGGCTACAATCTGAGGACCAAAGGCTATCGGTTGCTTGATGAGAAAAGCAGGAAAGTTGTGACTTGCAGAGATGTGGTGTTGAACGAAATGGATTTTGGTCTCAGAGAGAGCAGAGAATCTGCAGACATCAAAGAATCGAAGTAAGTTGTGAGTCTTGATTCAGACTCGCTGGAAAGGGCCGTCAGGCCTTAGCTTGAGGAAGTTCCACTTTGGCGTTCTGGAAGGCAGATCAGACCTCCTGTCAGATTCGGTTTTGGTGAGTATGCAGACTCTGCAGAACATGAAGTCCATCATGTGGCATATCACGTCTGTCAGATCGTGGAACCAAAGACAATTGAAGAAGCCCTGTCCAGGGAACAGGCAAAAGAAAGGAAACAGGTAACTGATACAGAGTACAAGACACTCATGGAAATGAAGACTTGGGACCTTGTGGAACTGCCCAAAGGTCGAAAACCCGTTGGATGCAGATGGGTGTTTCGTGTGAAGCACAAAGAAGACGGCACGATAGAACGATTTAAAGGTAGATTGGTGGCAAAGGGGTTCTCTCAACAGTATGATGTGGACTACTTGGAGACCTTTGCACCTGTGGTCACGTTTGACTCCTTGCGTGCAGTGCTGGCCTATACAGCGCAGAAGAACCTCATTGTTCATCAAATGGATGTGGTGACTGCTTTTCTGAATGGTCAGTTGGATGATGAAATTTTCATGGAACAACATCCAGGCTATGTGAAGAATGGTGAAGAGCACCTGGTGTGCCACCTGAAGAAGTCTCTATATGGCTTGAAACAGTCACCCCGCTGCTGGAAGTCAGTGTTCAATGAGTTTGTGAAGACGCTGGTCTTTGTGCAGTGTCAGACTGAGCCCTGTATCTATGTCAAGAAGCTGAATCCTCTGATGATCATTGCGATCTATGTGGACGATCTTGTGCTAGTGACTACTGTTTCCCAGCAAGTTAATAACAAATAGCAAGTTAATTTATTTTTGGGCGAAATCGGGTAGCAAATAGCAAATTCCTAGCAAGTTAATTTTGGGCAAAGCGCCGCCTAGCAAATAAATAGCTAGTTTATTTCGGATTGAGGGAGTGAGAAATTTGCTAGGAATTTACTAGCAATTTGCTAGGAATTTACTAGGCTCAGACATATTCATCCATACCATATCATCCACACCCGCTTGGCCTTTGGCATGATGTTGCTGCCAGCATATACTTTTACCCAAGGCTTGTTACGCTACGCATATAGCTAAAGTAGGGCTATAGCCAAGTATGGAAAAAAGTCAGTTTCTAGGCTGACAGTAGATTCGACAAATAGAAAACTACTGAGTGTGTTCATGTTAGGGATAAAGTTAGAGAAAACTCTTGCCTGTGCTTTTCTTCCTACTGTTGCTTGTTGAGCTCATTGAAACTGAGATACAATGTATAGTTTTGATTTCAAACGGTACCGAAGTTTTCTACTTATAAGACAAATAGGAAAACGCCCAAATTGATCAGTTTTCACGCTTTTTTGAAAATCATGATCTTATGATAACTGTTGTGGTCTTATAATCGGAAAATCTCGAAGTCATCATTTGGTTGAGCGAAAAATTTGTAGCAAATTCTAGCAAATTGATAGCAAATAGATAGCAAATTTCTAGCAAATAACAAGTTAATAACAAATTAAATTTGAAATTGCGGTGTCTAGCAAGTAAATAGCTAGTAAATATAATTCTCGACAGTTACAAGCAAGTTAATAGCAAGTTAATTAGAAAATAAATTAACTGGGAAACAGTACTAGTGACTGAATGAAAGCATCCAGCAGATGGATGAGCTGAAAGCTTCGTTGTCCAAGAGATTCAAGATGTCAGATCTGGGACAACTACACTTCATACTTGGTGTCAGTGTTGTTCAAGAGCTTGCAACGAACAGTGTCTGGCTTTGTCAGCAGTACTACATTGACTCAATGCTGAAGAAGTTTGGGCAACTCGAAGCAAAGACTGTGGCAATGCCGGCAGATCCTTCAGTCACACTCTGCAAAGCTGATGGATCGAATCCAGTCAATCCGAAAGAGTACCAGTCATTGGTTGGAAGCTTGCTGTATGCAGCTTGCGCATATATATGCGGATATACAGTATGCAGTTGGAGCCGTATCGCCGCAGTACAACTCCTGCCCTATGCAAACCCACTTGACTGCTGCCAAATGCATTCTGATTTCTGAGGTACATGATTAATGTAACAGGTCATCCGCCGATGGGGGGAGGGGGGGTTGGGGGGGTCTGGCGCCGGCCGGGGGGGTCTGAGCCAAAATTTTGGGGGAGGGGGCGGGCACTAAAAAACGCTCAAAAATAAAAAAAATCGCAATTTTTTGGCTAAAAATTGCCAAAAATCGCTAATTTGGGCTGAAATACAGCTAAAAAGTGCTGTTTTGCAGGCGATTTTGGCAATTTTTGTGTGTGAAATTGTAAAAAATTGCAAAAATTTGCTCGAAAATTTACTTGCCAGAAAAATCGGAGGGGGGGTCAGTGAAATCGTCTCGAGGGGGGGTCCCATCCGGGGGGTCTGGCCTAAGTCGGGTGGGGGGGCAGACCCCCCCAGACCCCCCTGTTACATGTATGTACATGAAAGGCACAAACAGCTTGGTCTACAGTATCAGTCAGATAACAAAGACCTGTTTGGCTACTCAGACGCCGATTATGCAAGGGATCCTGACAGTCGAAAGTCAGTGTCTGGATATGTCTTAGTGCTGGCCTCCACGGCAATCACTTGGAATAGCCGAAGACAGCAAATCATCAGTATCTCAACTGCTCAAGCAGAATACGTTGCACTGGCAGAAGTGACAAAAGAAGCAATGTTCTTGCGACAGCTTTACTGTGAGCTGGGAGTTGATTTTCCAACTGTTCGTATCTGGGAAGATAGTCAAGCGGCAATCGCAATGGCCAAGAACCCAGTACAACACAAACGAACCAAGCACATTGATGTGCGCTATCATTTCATTCGCGGTGAAGTTGCTCAGAAGAAGATTGAGCTACTGTAACTGCCCAAGAAAGGAGATGGTTGCTGATGCGCGTACGAAACCATTACCCAAGGAACTGTTTCAGCAACTGCGCTCTTGCATGTGTTTGCATCATGTGGGCTAACTTGCATGTGCATGACTCATTGTAGGCTGCAAAACAAATGCATGCTGCATACTAATGACACAACACGTTAAGTGGGAGAAATGTAGGACTGTGTGTAACGTTAGTGTCATGTTTCCCGTGTTTAGGCGCGCTCTGTAGTGTGCTCTGTGGCACCGTTTATGCCTTGTGTATAGTGGCAGAAGAGAGATAAGCCCGCGGCCGAATATACTCAGTTGAGCCGTTTTTTGTGGTGCAGTGCTAAGTGTGTACATCTGTGTGTGTGCCGTCGTGCCGCCTAAACGCGGCCGCTATAGCCTCGGTAAAAGAAAGCATAAAGACAGTTGACTGCCCATAACTAACAAGATTGGCGCCAAAATCGGGGTATATAATGTATTAAGATTCCATTCACTGAGATTGGCACTGTGGCAAGAAAATGTATTAAATTCCTAATTGTTTATTTTTACAAAACTCATAACTAAGCAACTCGATAACTTTTGAGTAACTTACTAAGCCGAAAGAGCGAATTTG